>OZ025257.1:25719380-25931256 GCA_964019135.1 Arenicola marina
TAGGTAATGATATCGGGTGTAGGTAATGATATCGGGTGTAGGTAATGATATCGGGTGTAGGTAATGATATCGGGTGTAGGTAATGATATCGAGTGTAGGTAATAATATCGTGTTTAGGTAATGATATCGGGTGTAGGTAATGATATTGGGTGTAGGTAATGATATCGTGTTTAGGTAATGATATCGGGTGTAGGTAATGATATCGGGTGTAGGTAATGATATCGGGTGTAGGTAATGATATCGGGTGTAGGTAATGATATCAGGTGTAGGTAATGATATCGGGTGTAGGGAATGATATCGGGTGTAGGTAATGATATCGGGTGTAGGTAATGATATCGGGTGTAGGTAATGATATCGGGTGTAGGTAATGATATCGGGTGTAGGTAATGATATCGGGTGTAGGTAATGATATCGGGTGTAGGTAATGATATCGTGTTTGGGTAATGATATCGGGTGTAGGTAATGATATCGGGTGTAGGTAATGATATCGGGTGTAGTTAATGATATCGGGTGTAGGTAATGATATCGTGTAGAGGTAATGATATCGGGTGTAAGTAATGATATCGGGTGTAGGTAATGATATCAGGTGTAGGTAATGATATCGGGTGTAGGTAATGATATCATGTTTAGGTAATGATATCGTGTGTAAGTAATGATATCGGGTGTAGGTAATGATATCGGGTGTAGGTAATGATATCGGGTGTAGGTAATGATATCGGGTGTAGGTAATGATACCGGGTGTAGGTAATGATATCGGGTGTAGGTAATGATATCGGGTGTAGGTAATGATATCGGGTGTAGGTAATGATATCGGGTGTAGGTAATGATATCGGGTGTAGGTAATGATATCGGGTGTAGGTAATGATATCGAGTGTAGGTAATAATATCGTGTTTAGGTAATGATATCGGGTGTAGGTAATGATATCGGGTGTAGGTAATGATATCGTGCTTAGGTAATGATATCGGGTGTAGGTAATGCTATCATGTTTATGTAATGATGTCGGGTGTAGGTAATGATATCGGGTGTAGGTAATGATATCGTGCTTAGGTAATGATATCGGGTGTAGGTAATGCTATCATGTTTATGTAATGATGTCGGGTGTAGGTAATGATATCGGGTGTAGGTAATGATATCGGGTGTAGGTAATGATATCGTGCTTAGGTAATGATATCGGGTGTAGGTAATGCTATCATGTTTATGTAATGATGTCGGGTGTAGGTAATGATATCGGGTGTAGGTAATGATATCGTGTTTAGGTAATGATATCGGGTGTAAGTAATGATATCGGGTGTAGGTAATGATATCGGGTGTAGGTAATGATATCGGGTGTAGGTCATGATATCAGGTGTAGGTAATGATATCGGGCGTAGGGAATGATATCGGGTGTAGGTAATGATATCGGGTGTAGGTAATGATATCGGGTGTAGGTAATGATATCGGGTGTAGGTAATGATATCGGGTGTAGGTAATGATATCGGGTGTAGGTAATGATATCGGGTGTAGGTAATGATATCGTGTTTGGGTAATGATATCGGGTGTAGGTAATGATATCGGGTGTAGGTAATGATATCGGGTGTAGTTAATGATATCGGGTGTAGGTAATGATATCGTGTAGAGGTAATGATATCGGGTGTAAGTAATGATATCGGGTGTAGGTAATGATATCAGGTGTAGGTAATGATATCGGGTGTAGGTAATGATATCATGTTTAGGTAATGATATCGTGTGTAAGTAATGATATCGGGTGTAGGTAATGATATCGGGTGTAGGTAATGATATCGGGTGTAGGTAATGATATCGGGTGTAGGTAATGATATCGGGTGTAGGTAATGATATCGGGTGTAGGTAATGATATCGGGTGTAGGTAATGATATCGGGTGTAGGTAATGATATCGGGTGTAGGTAATGATATCGCGTGTAGGTAATGATATCGTGTTTAGGTAATGATATCGGGTGTAGGTAATGATATCGGGTGTAGGTAATGATATCGTGCTTAGGTAATGATATCGGGTGTAGGTAATGATATCGGGTTTAGGTAATGATATCGGGTGTAGGCAATGCTATCATGTTTATGTAATGATATCGGGTGTAGGTAATGATATCGGGTGTAGGTAATGATATCGTGTTTAGGTAATGATATCGGGTGTAAGTAATGATATCGGGTGTAGGTAATGATATCGGGTGTAGGTAATGATATCGGGTGTAGGTAATGATATCGGGTGTAAGTAATGATATCGGGTGTAGGTAGTGATATCGGGTGTAGGTAATGATATCGGGTGTAGGTAATGATATCGGGTGTAGGTAATGATATCGGGTGTAGGTAATGATATCGGGTGTAGGTAATGATATCGTGTGGAGGTAATGATATCGGGTGTAGGTAATGATATCGGGTGTAGGTAATGATATCGGGTGTAGGTAATGATATCGGGTGTAGGTAATGATATCGGGTGTAGGTAGTGATATCGGGTGTAGGTAGTGATATCGGGTGTAGGTAATGATATCGGGTGTAGGTAATGATATCGGGTGTAGGTAATGATATCGGGTGTAGGTAATGATATCGGGTGTAGGTAATGATATCGGGTGTAGGTAATGATATCGGGTGTAGGTAATGATATCGGGTGTAGGTAATGATATCGGGTGTAGGTAATGATATCGGGTGCAGGTAATGATATCGGGTGTAGGTAATGATATCGGGTGTAGGTAATGATATCGGGTGTAGGTAATGATATCGGGTGTAGGTAATGATATCGGGTGGAGGTAATTATATCGGGTGTAGGTAATGATATCGGGTGTAGGTAATGATATCGTGTTTAGGTAATGATATCGGGTGTAGGTAATGATATCGGGTGTAGGTAATGATATCGGGTATAGGTAATGATATCGGGTGTAGGTAATGATATCGGGTGTAGGTAATGATATCGGGTGTAGGTAATGATATCGGATGTAGGTAATGATATCGTGTTTAGGTAATGATATCGGGTCTAGGTAATGATATTGGGTGTAGGTAATGATATCGTGTTTAGGTAATGATATCGGGTGTAGGTAATGATATCGGGTGAGGTAATAATATCGGGTGTAGGTAATGATATCGGGTGTAGGTAATGATATCAGGTGTAGGTAATGATATCGGGTGTAGGTAATGATATCGGGTGTAGGTAATGATATCGGGTGTAGGTAATGATATCGGGTGTAGGTAATGATATCGGCTGTAGGTAATGATATCGGGTGTAGGTAATGATATCGGGTGTAGGTAATGATATCGGGTGTAGGTAATGATATCGTGTTTGGGTAATGATATCGGGTGTAGGTAATGATATCGGGTGTAGGTAATGATATCGGGTGTAGTTAATGATCTCGGGTGTAGGTAATGATATCGTGTAGAGGTAATGATATCGGGTGTAAGTAATGATATCGGGTGTAGGTAATGATATCAGGTGTAGGTAATGATATCGGGTGTAGGTAATGATATCATGTTTAGGTAATGATATCGTGTGTAAGTAATGATATCGGGTGTAGGTAATGATATCGGGTGTAGGTAATGATATCGGGTGTAGGTAATGATATCGGGTGTAGGTAATGATATCGGGTGTAGGTAATGATATCGGGTGTAGGTAATGATGTCGGGTGTAGGTAATGATATCGGGTGTAGGTAATGATATCGGGTGTAGGTAATGATATCGTGTTTAGGTAATGATATCGGGTGTAGGTAATGATATCGGGTGTAGGTAATGATATCGTGCTTAGGTAATGATATCGGGTGTAGGTAATGATATCGTGTTTTGGTAATGATATCGGGTGTAGGTAATGCTATCATGTTTATGTAATGATATCGGGTGTAGGTAATGATATCGGGTGTAGGTAATGATATCGTGTTTAGGTAATGATATCGGGTGTAAGTAATGATATCGGGTGTAGGTAATGATATCGGGTGTAGGTAATGATGTCGTGTTTAGGTAATGATATCGGGTGTAAGTAATGATATCGGGTGTAGGTAATGATATCGTGTGTAGGTAATGATATCGGGTGTAGGTAATGATATCGTGCTTAGGTAATGATATCGGGTGTAGGTAATGATATCGTGTTTAGGTAATGATATCGGGTGTAGGTAATGCTATCATGTTTAGGTAATGATATCGGGTGTAGGTAATGATATCGGGTGTAGGTAATGATATCGTGTTTAGGTAATGATATCGGGTGTAAGTAATGATATCGGGTGTAGGTAATGATATCGGGTGTAGGTAATGATATCGTGTTGAGGTAATGATATCGGTTGTAAGTAATGATATCGGTTGTAAGTAATGATATCGGGTGTAGGTAATGATATCGGGTGTAGGTAATGATATCGGGTGTAGGTAATGATATCGGGTGTAGGTAATGATATCGTGTTTAGGTAATGATATCGGGTGTAGGTAATGATATCGGGTGTAGGTAATGATATCGGGTCTAGGTAATGATATCGGGTGTAGGTAATGATATCGGGTGTAGATAATGATATCGGGTGTAGGTAATGATATCGGGTGTAGGTAAAGATATCGGGTGTAGGTAATGATATCGGGTGTAGGTAATGATATCGGGTGTAGGTAATGATATCGGGTGTAGGTAATGATATCGGGTGTAGGTAATGATATTGTGTTCAGGTAATGATATCGGGTGTAGGTAATGATATCGGGTGTAGGTAATCATATCGGGTGTAGGTAATCATATCGGGTGTAGGTAATGATATCGGGTGTAGGTAATGATATCGGGTGTAGGTAATGATATCGGGTGTAGGTAATGATATCGGGTGTAGGTAATGATATCGGGTTTAGGTAATGATATCGGGTGTAGGTAATGATATCGTGTTTAGGTAATGATATCGGGTGTAGGTAATGATATCGGGTGTAGGTAATGATATCGGGTGTAGGTAATGATATCGGGTGTAGGTAATGATATCGGGTGTAGGTAATGATATCGGGTGTAGGTAATGATATCGGGTGTAGGTAATGATATCGGGTGTAGGTAATGATATCGGGTGTAGGTAATTATGTCGGGTGTAGGTAATGATATCGCGTTTAGGTAATGATATCGGGTGTAGGTAATGATATCGGGTGTAGGCAATGATATCGGGTGTAGGTAATGATATCGGGTGTAGGTAATGCTATCATGTTTATGTAATGATATCGGGTGTAGGTAATGATATCGGGTGTAGGTAATGATATCGTGTTTAGGTAATGATATCGGGTGTAAGTAATGATATCGGGTGTAGGTAATGATATCGGGTGTAGGTAATGATGTCGTGTTTAGGTAATGATATCGGGTGTAAGTAATGATATCGGGTGTAGGTAATGATATCGTGTGTAGGTAATGATATCGGGTGTAGGTAATGATATCGTGCTTAGGTAATGATATCGGGTGTAGGTAATGATATCGTGTTTAGGTAATGATATCGGGTGTAGGTAATGCTATCATGTTTAGGTAATGATATCGGGTGTAGGTAATGATATCGGGTGTAGGTAATGATATCGTGTTTAGGTAATGATATCGGGTGTAAGTAATGATATCGGGTGTAGGTAATGATATCGGGTGTAGGTAATGATATCGTGTTGAGGTAATGATATCGGTTGTAAGTAATGATATCGGTTGTAAGTAATGATATCGGGTGTAGGTAATGATATCGGGTGTAGGTAATGATATCGGGTGTAGGTAATGATATCGGGTGTAGGTAATGATATCGTGTTTAGGTAATGATATCGGGTGTAGGTAATGATATCGGGTGTAGGTAATGATATCGGGTCTAGGTAATGATATCGGGTGTAGGTAATGATATCGGGTGTAGATAATGATATCGGGTGTAGGTAATGATATCGGGTGTAGGTAAAGATATCGGGTGTAGGTAATGATATCGGGTGTAGGTAATGATATCGGGTGTAGGTAATGATATCGGGTGTAGGTAATGATATCGGGTGTAGGTAATGATATTGTGTTCAGGTAATGATATCGGGTGTAGGTAATGATATCGGGTGTAGGTAATCATATCGGGTGTAGGTAATCATATCGGGTGTAGGTAATGATATCGGGTGTAGGTAATGATATCGGGTGTAGGTAATGATATCGGGTGTAGGTAATGATATCGGGTGTAGGTAATGATATCGGGTTTAGGTAATGATATCGGGTGTAGGTAATGATATCGTGTTTAGGTAATGATATCGGGTGTAGGTAATGATATCGGGTGTAGGTAATGATATCGGGTGTAGGTAATGATATCGGGTGTAGGTAATGATATCGGGTGTAGGTAATGATATCGGGTGTAGGTAATGATATCGGGTGTAGGTAATGATATCGGGTGTAGGTAATGATATCGGGTGTAGGTAATTATGTCGGGTGTAGGTAATGATATCGCGTTTAGGTAATGATATCGGGTGTAGGTAATGATATCGGGTGTAGGCAATGATATCGGGTGTAGGTAATGATATCGGGTGTAGGTAATGCTATCATGTTTATGTAATGATATCGGGTGTAGGTAATGATATCGGGTGTAGGTAATGATATCGTGTTTAGGTAATGATATCGGGTGTAAGTAATGATATCGGGTGTAGGTAATGATATCGGGTGTAGGTAATGATGTCGTGTTTAGGTAATGATATCGGGTGTAAGTAATGATATCGGGTGTAGGTAATGATATCGTGTGTAGGTAATGATATCGGGTGTAGGTAATGATATCGTGCTTAGGTAATGATATCGGGTGTAGGTAATGATATCGTGTTTAGGTAATGATATCGGGTGTAGGTAATGCTATCATGTTTAGGTAATGATATCGGGTGTAGGTAATGATATCGGGTGTAGGTAATGATATCGTGTTTAGGTAATGATATCGGGTGTAAGTAATGATATCGGGTGTAGGTAATGATATCGGGTGTAGGTAATGATATCGTGTTGAGGTAATGATATCGGTTGTAAGTAATGATATCGGTTGTAAGTAATGATATCGGGTGTAGGTAATGATATCGGGTGTAGGTAATGATATCGGGTGTAGGTAATGATATCGGGTGTAGGTAATGATATCGTGTTTAGGTAATGATATCGGGTGTAGGTAATGATATCGGGTGTAGGTAATGATATCGGGTCTAGGTAATGATATCGGGTGTAGGTAATGATATCGGGTGTAGATAATGATATCGGGTGTAGGTAATGATATCGGGTGTAGGTAAAGATATCGGGTGTAGGTAATGATATCGGGTGTAGGTAATGATATCGGGTGTAGGTAATGATATCGGGTGTAGGTAATGATATCGGGTGTAGGTAATGATATTGTGTTCAGGTAATGATATCGGGTGTAGGTAATGATATCGGGTGTAGGTAATCATATCGGGTGTAGGTAATCATATCGGGTGTAGGTAATGATATCGGGTGTAGGTAATGATATCGGGTGTAGGTAATGATATCGGGTGTAGGTAATGATATCGGGTGTAGGTAATGATATCGGGTTTAGGTAATGATATCGGGTGTAGGTAATGATATCGTGTTTAGGTAATGATATCGGGTGTAGGTAATGATATCGGGTGTAGGTAATGATATCGGGTGTAGGTAATGATATCGGGTGTAGGTAATGATATCGGGTGTAGGTAATGATATCGGGTGTAGGTAATGATATCGGGTGTAGGTAATGATATCGGGTGTAGGTAATGATATCGGGTGTAGGTAATTATGTCGGGTGTAGGTAATGATATCGCGTTTAGGTAATGATATCGGGTGTAGGTAATGATATCGGGTGTAGGCAATGATATCGGGTGTAGGTAATGATATCGGGTGTAGGTAATCAGGTAATGAGGTAGTGTGATGGTAATGATACCGTATGTAGGTAATCAGGTACTGAGGTAGTGTGATGGTAATGATACCGTATGTAGGTAATCAGGTAATGAGGTAGTGTGATGGTAATGATGCCGTATGTAGGGAATCAGGTAATGAGGTAGTGTGATGGTAATGATACCGTACGTAGGTAATCAGGCAATGAGGTAGTGCGATGGTAATGATACCGTATGTAGGTAATCAGGTAATGATGTAGTGTGATGGTAATGATACCGTATGTAGGTAATCAGGTAATGAGGTAGTGTGATGGTAATGATACCGTATGTAGGTAATCAGGTAATGATGTAGTGTGATGGTAATGATACCGTATGTAGGTAATCAGGTAATGAGGTAGTGTGATGGTAATGATACCGTATGTAGGTAATCAGGTAATGATGTAGTGTGATGGTAATGATACCGTATGTAGGTAATCAGGTAATGAGGTAGTGTGATGGTAATGATACCGTATGTAGGTAATCAGGTAATGATGTAGTTTGATGGTAATGATACCGTATGTAGGTACTCAGGTAATGAGGTAGTGTGATGGTAATGATACCCTATGTAGGTAATCAGGTAATGATGTAGTGTGATGGTAATGATGCCGTATGTAGGTAATCAGGTAATGAGGTAGTGTGATGGTAATGATACCGTATGTAGGTACTCAGGTAATGAGGGAGTGTGATGGTAATGATACCGTATGTAGGTAATAAGGTAATGAGGTGGTGTAATGGTAATGATACCGTATGTAGGTAATCAGGTAATGATGTAGTGTAATGGTAATGATATCGTATGTGGGTAATCAGGTAATGATGTAGTGTGATGGTAATGATACCGTATGTAGGTAATCAGGTAATGATGTAGTGTGATGATAATGATATCGTATGTACGTAATCAGGTAATGAGGTAGTGTGATGGTAATGATACCGTATGTAGGTAATCAGGTAATGATGTAGTGTAATGGTAATGATACCGTATGTAGGTAATTAGGTAATGATGTAGTGTGATGGTAATTATACCGTATGTAGGTAATCAGGAAATGAGGTAGTGTGATGGTAATGATACCGTATGTGGGTAATCAGGTAATGATGTAGTGTGATGGTAATGATACCGTATGTAGGTAATCAGGTAAGGAGGTAGTGTGATGGTAATTATACCGTATGTAGGTAATCAGGTAATGATGTAGTGTGATGGTAATGATACCGTATGTAGGTAATCAGGTAATGATGTAGTGTGATGGTAATGATACCGTATGTAGGTAATTAGGTACTGATGTTGTGTGATGGTAATTATACCGTATGTAGGTAATCAGGAAATGAGGTAGTGTGATGGTAATGATACCGTATGTGGGTAATCAGGTAATGATGTAGTGTGATGGTAATGATACCGTATGTAGGTAATCGAGTAATGAGGTAGTGTGATGTTAATGATACCGTATGTAGGTAATCAGGTAATGATGTAGTGTAATGGTAATGATACCGTATGTGGGTAATCAGTTAATGATGTAGTGTGATGGTAATTATACCGTATGTAGGTAATCAGGTAATGAGGTAGTGTGATGGTAATTATACCGTATGTAGGTAATCAGGTAATGAGGTAGTGTGATGGTAATGATACCGTATGTAGGTAATCAGGTAATGATGTAGCGTGATGGTAATGATACCGTATGTAGGTAATCAGGTAATGAGGTAGTGTGATGGTAATGATACCGTATGTAGGTAATAAGGTAATGAGGTGGTGTAATGGTAATGATACCGTATGTAGGTAATCAGGTAATGAGGTAGTGTGATGGTAATGCTACCGTATGCAGGTAATCAGGTAATGATGTAGTGTGATGGTAATGATACCGTATGTAGGTAATCAGGTAATGATGTAGTGTGTTGGTAATGATACCGTATGTAGGTAATCAGGTATTGATGTAGTGTGATGGTAATGATAACGTATGTAGGTAATCAGGTAATGATACCGTATGTAGGTAATCAGGTAATGATGTAGTTTGATGGTAATGATACCGTATGTAGGTAATCAGGTAATGATATAGTGTGATGGTAATGATACCGTATGTAGGTAATCAGGTAATGATGTAGTGTGATGGTAATGATATCGTATGTAGGTAATCAGGCAATGATGTAGTGTGATGGTAATGATACCGTATGTAGGTAATCAGGTAATGATGTAGTGTGATGGTAATGATACCGTATGTTGGTAATCAGGTAATGACATAGTGTGATGGTAATGATACCGTATGTAGGTAATGAGGTAATGAGGTAGTGTGATGGTAATGATACCGTATGTGTCGGTAAACATGGTGTCCAGGAGAATCTACCAGTAACTGTAAATGCGTGTGCTGTGTATATTGGAGAGTGAATTAGTTCGACTTGCCATGCCATGATAAAAGGACACTACTTCACTATCCAGTATCTGTAACAAGATTTCGCATGCTGAAACGGACCTTTAACTTTCACTTGACATAACTCATTCTCTATTAAATAAGAGTTCCAGACATAGCATACCTGATTTAAATGCCTGAGGGTTCCTGACGCATTCGGGGTCATGCTAGGCGTAGGCAATAACTTAGCCGAAGTCTTAGTTAGCTGGCAATCCAATTGTACTTTACCGGGGTTTGACGGCCTCGAGACGAAATCCCTGATTGGGATGGGCCATTACTGCAAACAAGGATCAATGGCACTCTTTAGATGCCAAAACTTGTGCGGAGGAGACCTGGGCGAGGAGGCATTCACCACACAGACAGTCTATAAAAGCCCAGCAATGAGATGGTCGACCTTGGGTCCGTGGCGTTGTAACGGCTCCTAATGGCCCCAGGGTGAGCGGAAAGCGTTGGGATTTACACCTCCGCAGTCAGCGCTGGATCCGTATATATAAAGCCAATGAATGTAAATCGTCCTTCATGTGGTTAAGGCCTCTGATTCATTCTGTGCTCCTCTGATGAAGTAGCCAAAGATAGAGTGATGGTCGCATTAACACATAGCGTAATTAATGTACCTTATTAGCAGCAAGGGGGTTGTGAAGAGTTACTTGTGACAGTCAACACAATTTATCTCCTCGATTTCCATTTAGATTTTTCGCATGGGTGGGTGACTGGCTATGGGCCATTAGAGTATCACTCCCCGATCATTTGATACATTAAATCATAACATTTTATTAAACAAACTGCATCATTATGGCGTATCTGGAACTGCTCTAAATCTCCTAAAAAGTTATCTTGATAGTCGCAAACAGTACGTTATGATAGATAATATACGATCTGAAGAAATGCCTGTCACACGCGGGGTTCCACAAGGTTCAATCCTAGGGCCGCTCCTCTTTATAATCTATACCAATGATTTACCCCACGCTAGTGATGTTTTTAAGTTTATAGTATACGCTGATGATACTACACTGTTTAGTACACTGGATGCATCAATAACTGGGAGTAAAAATGAAGCGCAAAACATAAATGATGAATTATCCAAGATAAACAATTGGTTAAAGGTAAATGATCTGTGCCTAAACATAGCAAAAACTAAATACATGGTACTCTACAAGCCCCCAAAAAATGCAAAAATTCCAGAACTATACATTGCCAGGAACAAACTAGAGTGCGTCGATACCTTTGATCTGCTAGGACTAACAATAGATAAACATTTAACATGGCACAGCCATACAAACAAACTTGCTGCAAAACTAAGCAAAGTTGTTGGTATCCTAAAGAGGCTAGGAAACTTCCTTCCCCAACACATACTGTATACCATATATATGTCACTGTTTCAGAGTCAACTATATTACTGCATTCTGGCATGGGGATATCGAGTTGACAGGTTATTTAAAATTCAAAAACGGGCAATTAGGATTATAACAAAAAGTCATTATATTGCACACACGGACCCGCTATTCAAATATCTCAAAATCTTGAAACTAAAAGATATACATACATTACAACAACTAAAATTTTACCACCAATTCATAAATAATAACCTACCAGCTTACTTTCTCGAACACATGACATTCCTAAAGATAAATGACTTACATAGTCATAACACAAGACAAAACCACACATTTCATATCCCGACTACCAAACACAAATTCTGTCAACTTACTTTAAGACATAGTCTCATCCATCACTTAAACAACACCCCCTCGCATATCATTAGCAAAGCAACCACACATTCGCTGAAAAGTTATGCGTCTCATATTAAGGTTCATTTATTAATCGGTTATAAGGAATGTTGTGAAGCCTCATATTGTTATGTCTGCCACACACTGACGGAATAGGTATTTAGCTTTTTTAAACTTTTACTTTGGATTGTCTGTGTTGTAGAAATTCGAAATACCATATTTGCTGTTGTAAATATATTATATAGTGCATATGAATTCGAAAACAATATGTTAGAATCAGTGTCGTTTTTAGCGTAACGTAACTGGCTTGTGTAACTGGCGTGTTTTTTTTCCGTTTTTTTTCCGTTTTTTTCCGGGTTTTTTCCTCTTTTTTTTTCTCTTTTTTTTTCTCCTTTTTTTTTTTTTTTTTTTTTTTTTTTTTTTTTTGAGGTGGCTCACATGCTAGCGACTGCCTAGCAGTCTTAATGTGAGTCTCCTCGGTCAGGCAACCCTATCAAATTTTTTTGTGTGTTTTTCTTTTCCTGTTTGTTTTGTTATGTATGCTTGACCCAATAAAACGATTCTGATTCTGATTCTGATTCTGATTCAATATATGCCTAGGCGCTGGTCAATATCTTAGAATATTATGTCTCTGTTCAACAAGTATGTGGGTTACATGTTTTAATATCACTTCTCAGTTCAACAAGGGTGGAGTGACATGTTAAATCACTTCACTGTTCAACAAGTGTGGGGTTGACATGTTAGAATATCACTTTTCTCTTCAACAAGTGTGGGTTTGTCATGTTATAATATCACTTCATTGTTCAACAAGTGTGGGTGACATGTTATAATAACACTTCTCTCTTCAACAAGTGTGGGGTTGACATGTTATAATATCACTTCATTGTTCAACAAATGTGACGGTGACATGTTGGAATAACACTTCTCCGCTCAACGGGTGTGAGGTGACATGTTAGAAGATCACTTCTCTGTTTAACAAGTGCGGGTGACATGTTATAATATCACTTCTCTGTCATACAGGTGTGGGGTGACATGTTATAATATCCCTTCTCTGTTTAACAAGTGCGGGTGACATGTTATAATATCACTTCTCGGTTCTACAGGTGTGGGGTGACATGTTATAATATCCCTTCTCTGTTTAACAAGTGCGGGTGACATGTTATAATATCACTTCACTGTTCAACAAGTGTGGGGTGACATGTTATAATATCACTTCACTGTTCAACAAGTGCGGGTGAAATGTTATAATATCACTTCTCTGTTTTACGGGTGTGGGGTGACATGTTATAATATCACTTCTGTGTTCTACAGGTGTGGGGTGACATGTTATAATATCACTTCTCTGTTCTACAGGTGTGGGGTGACATGTTATAATATCACTTCTCTGTTCAACAAGTGCGACGATGACATGTTAGAATATCACTTCCCAATGCAACACGTTTTTGGACATGTTTTTACATCGCATGTCTGATCAAGCGGTCTGTAGGCGGGAGAAAGGTCCTTGCACAATGCTTGAAAATCTGGAACAAAGCCGCTTAATTTCCCAGTATAAACCACCTAAGTGAAATGATTTATCCATTTCCTTTTGGCTTTTCATCCAATTTACTTACATTTTTGTAACACGCATTAGGGCCGAAAAGTGACAATTACAAATCAGCAAGCTATACACAATGGCACTTTGCCAGGGGAAAAAAACCCCGGCCAACGACGGTCGGAGGGGTTTCTCGTTAAACCTTTAGCGTGATCCGGGGAACAGATAGCCCAACTATGGCTGGTGTAAGGGGACAGAGGTGAAAGGTTCAGGTTGGCTAGCAGCGTCGCCACAGAATAAATAACCGATAGATTTGCTACCGATTTACATTGCGGAAAACATCTCTTTTCAGTTTGTCGCTAAATTGCCGTGTCTGACGGAGGACACACAACTTCCCAAAACAAACGACCGGGATTGCTTTTTGCACACATGGGCTAAATAGGCCAATGGACCTCCTAATATAATCAGACGTGAAACAATGTGCAGACTGCGATGCCATGCGCAGGAAGTCTTCTGGTTTAGTCGGTAAGCAGGCTGAGCCGCATACCAACAGGTTGTGGGTTCGAACACTGGAGTCGACATCTGGGACATACTCACCCGGCCGGTGCCCAGTACTTCACCTGCCCCCCCCCCCCCCCCCCCACCACCCCCTCTTCGTTCAGGTTATGTTTCATACGCCCGAAAACATTTGATTTCGGATGGTGCGGATTTTTTTGAAGATGGAAGTCAGGTTCTGTAGGTTCTCGGGGAAGCGACGCGGGTACCAGGCTAGTGGCTGGGGGCTGAGGGCTGGAGTGGGGGGGGGGGGGTTGGGTGCTGGGGGGCTGAGGGCTCGGGGCTGGGGGGGGAGCTGGGGGACTGGGCTCTGTGGACTTGAGGCTCGGGGTCTCGGGGCTGGAGGATTGTGAGCTGGGGGCCGTGAGCTGGGGGCTGGGGACTGGGAGACTGGGGGCTGGGGGGCTGGGGGCTTGGGGCTTGGGGCTGGGGGCTAGAGGCTGGGGGGCTGGGGGCTTGGGGCTTGGGGCTGGGGGCTAGGGGCTGGGGCTGGGGCTGGAGACAGGACTCGCAGTGCCGATAGACCGATGTACAGAGGTCGATAGGTCCTTTCTGCCAGGCCGCGACCACGATTAGTGCAATAAGACCGAGAACCACTGTCTTGCCCCGTCATCCCCCACACCCGCACCATCCCTAACCCTCACCAACCTGATATGTCCTTAGGCCAATTTTACCCTCGGAAATGATCTCATTTTGAATTGTGCCCATGTGCTACCCCCATACCCATATGCGACCCCTACCCCTATGCTGCCCTATCCCCGCGCTATGCCATACCTCTATGCGACCGGTCTCCATCCGGCTCCTGGTGTTTCTAGTCCGCCGCGTGGCAGCACCGGTCTCCATCCGGGTCTTGGTGTCCTGTGACGCCATATGGCAGCACCGGTCTCCATCCGGGTCCTGGTGTCCCGGGTCCGCCGTGTGGCAGCGCAGGTCACCATCCGGGTCCTAGTGTCCCGGGTCCGCCGTGTGGCAGCACCGGTCTCCATCCGGGTCCCGGCGATCCGGCTCCGCCGTGTGGCAGCACCGGTCTCCATCCGGGTCCTGGTGTCATGTGCCGCCATGTGGCAGCACCGGTCTCCATCCGGGTCCTGGTGTCTCGGTTCCGCCGTGTGGCAGCACCGGTCTCCATTCGGGTCCCGGCGATCCGGCTCCGCCGTGTGGCAGCACCGGTCTCCATCCGGGTCTTTGTGCCCTGTGCCGCCATGTGGCAGCACCGATCTCCATCCGGGTCCTGGTGCCCCGGGTCCGCCGTGTGGCAGCACCGGTCTCCATCAGGGTCCTGGTGTCTCGGTTCCGCCGTGTGGCAGCACCGGTCTCCATTCGGGTCCCGGCGATCCGGCTCCGCCGTGTGCCAGCACCGGTCTCCATCCGGGTCTTTGTGCCCTGTGCCGCCATGTGGCAGCACCGATCTCCATCCGGGTCCTGGTGCCCCGGGTCCGCCGTGTGGCAGCACCGGTCTCCATCCGGGTCCTGGTCTCTCTGCTCCGCCGTGTGGCAGCACCGGACTCCATCCGGGTCCCGGCGATCCGGCTCCGCCGTGTGGCAGCACCGGTCTCCATCCGGGTCCTGGTGTCATGTGCCGCCATGTGGCAGCACCGGTCTCCATCCGGGTCCTGGTGTCTCGGTTCCACCGTGTGGCAGCACCGGTCTCCATTCGGGTCCCGGCGATCCGGCTCCGCCGTGTGGCAGCAGCGGTCTCCATCCGGGTCCTGGTGTCTCGGTTCCGCCGTGTGGCAGCACCGGTCTCCATTCGGGTCCCGGCGATCCGGCTCCGCCGTGTGGCAGCACCGGTCTCCATCCGGGTCTTTGTGCCCTGTGCCGCCATGTGGCAGCACCGATCTCCATCCGGGTCCTGGTGCCCCGGGTCCGCCGTGTGGCAGCACCGGTCTCCATCCGGGTCCTGGTCTCTCTGCTCCGCCTGTGGCAGCACCAATCACCATCCGGGTCCTGGTGCCCCGGCTCCGCCGTGTGGCCGCACCGGTCTCCATCCGGGTCCTGGTGTCCCGGGTCCGCCGTGTGGCAGCACCGGTCTCCATCCGGGTCCTGGTGTCACGGGTCCGCCGTGTGGCAGCACCGGTCTCTATCCGGGTCCTGGTGTCTCGAGTCCGCCGTGTGGCAGCACCGGTCTCCATCCGGGTCCTGGTGTCCCTGGTCCGCTGTGTGGCAGCACCGGTATCCATCCGGGTCCCGGCGATCCGGCTCCGCCGTGTGGCAGCAGCGGTCTCCATCCGGGTCCTGGTGTCTCGGTTCCGCCGTGTGGCAGCACCGGTCTCCATCCGGGTCCTGGTGTCTCGGTTCCGCCGTGTGGCAGCACCGGTCTCCATTCGGGTCCCGGCGATCCGGCTCCGCCGTGTGGCAGCAGCGGTCTCCATCCGGGTCCTGGTGTCACGGGTCCGCCGTGTGGCAGCACCGGTCTCCATCCGGGTCCTGGTGTCTCGGTTCCGCCGTGTGGCAGCACCGGTCTCCATTCGGGTCCCGGCGATCCGGCTCCGCCGTGTGACAGCAGCGGTCCCCATCCGAGTCCTGCTGTCTCGGGTCCGCCGTGTGGCAGCACCGGTCTCCATCCGGGTCCTGGTGTCCCTGGTCAGCCGTGTGGCAGCACCGGTATCCATCCGGGTCCCGGCGTTCCGGTTCCGCCGTGTGGCATCAGCGGTCTCCATCCGGGTCCTGGTGACATTGCTACGTCTTCTCTATCGCTTCTCACTCTGTCCGTGTCCCTGCCTCTGTGGTCTGTCTCTCTTTGTCTCTGTATGTGTCTGTCTTTCTCATTTCTCCTCCTGTTTCTCGGTCCTTCTGTCTTTGTGTCCCCCCCTCCCTCCCTCGATCGAGCTTTTTGAGCCTCATATGTCTTTCTTTTATGGTTCTTTTATGCCATTGTCTCATTCGATTACCATTCCATCGAGCTTTAGCCCCCGACTCTCCCCGAAGAATTCTTTCTTTATCGCTTCCCTCCATCTCTCGCCGGAAACGGCTATCAATTAGACGCGACAGGTATTTATCTGTAAAACGTTTTTGAGCACTTAACTTGTTGGATCCTGTTGCTATCTGTGGCCTGCAGTGCCTGATGTGGCCGCTGTGGCTTGCTACGGCCGCTCTGGCCTGCTATGGCCTGATGTGGCCTGCTGTGGCCGCTGTGGCCTGCAATTACTGTGGCCTGCAGTGGCCTGCTATGGCCTGATGTGGCCTGCTGTGGCCGGCTGTGGCCTAATGTGGCCTGATGTGGCCTGCTATGGCCGCTGTGGCCTACTGTGGCCTGCAGCGGCATACTGTGGCCTACTGGGGCCTGCAGTGGCATACTGTGGCCTACTGTGGCCTGCTGTGGCCTACTGTGGCCGTCAAGTGCAACGGGGTCATGTGTTAGAATTCCGGCTACATGGCGCACTGCCTTTCTTTATTCTGTACAGATAACGCGCTCTCCTCTGTGACTACCTTGCCAACTTTGGCTCAAACATCAATTTATTCATGCTTGGCAGCTTTCACGTTACCCCCCCCCCCCCCCCCCGCCCCTCTTCTCTCGACCCCCTCTCCCACGGGACAAGCTCTGTAATGTTGTCTCAGGTGCGGGTATTATCGAATTTATGTCTGGCTTCAATCACACTCACCGTCATCATTCCCTTCAACATCACCCCCCCCCCCCCTCCGCCCCCCTCTCGAACCTCAATTGACCCCCCTATACCCCCAAGTTGGCTTTCAAACAGAAAACCAAAGCCTTATATCTTCAGGTAAAATACTGCTTTCCCAACGATTTCTGGAAGACCTGAGGACATATATATATATATATATGATACATATATATATATATACCATTCTCCTTCAAGGCCTCACATGGCGGACAAAGATGGCGGCGGACAAAGATCGGCGGCTCCACCTGTCCTTTTCCCGAGGCACGATACCTCTGAGATGACGTTCTGAGGATAAAGAAACCTCACTAATCACCCGGAGGCGAATGGTAGGGTGCTTGTATGATGTAGCAGAGTAAGGCGGTACAGAAAGAAACGACAGACACTCAAGTACCCGAAGGACCCGGAATGCCAGCGAATGAACGCGAAGCGTGCGCACGTATCTCCAGGAAAAGATGTTTGGTGTACGTGCCATCAAGTCCCATAATTTGCCCGGTGGAGGGCATTCCGCTTACCGCTCACACTTCCTAGTCCCTCTGCCCCCATGTTAATATAGGTCAGACTTAATCATCAGAGTTATCCTTCATACGCTATATGTCTGTCTTTCTTCCACCCAATCTTCTTCTCTCCCACTGCCTCTCTCCTTCCCCGTCTCTAACGCACCACCTTCTCTATTCCCCCTTTTCCCCTTCATTCCTCCTCCCTCTTTGTCGCTCTTTCCTCTCTTCTTTCTCTCTCGCCCTTTCGCCAACTCGTCTTCCTTTCTCCATCTCTCTCTCTCCCTCGTTTTCCCTTCCTGTATCTATCTTGTTGTCTAACTTTCTCCTCTCTCCCTCTGCTTCTCTCTCATTGCTGTCTTTTCTATTTCTCGCTCGTTTTCCTCTCTTTTCCTTCTCTCCCGCTCTTTCGCCATCTCGTTCTCCTTACTCCACCCCTCTCCCTTTCTCCTTCTCGATATCTATACCTGCTCTCTGCTTGTTTCTCTCTCCTCCTCCATCCGCCCCCCCCCCCCCGCCACCCTCTACCCCACCCCCAACCCCTCTTCTCTCGCTCCCCATAATTCGCTCTCTCTCTGTTTGTTGAGTAAGGTATGGCAAAGTTTCCATGGCATGACGTCACGAATCAATCAATACATATACATCGGGTCCCACACCGGGACCCAGGCTGTGACGCACCGCACGTTACGATATGGGATCACCACTCAACACAGGCGTCCTGCGGGCTGCGTTTAGATGACGAGACGGCTCCCAGTCCACATAGTACATAGATGCCGTCCTTCCCACAACCTGGAAGACTGTCGACATTTGAGGAATGAGATCGCACTCGAGGCCTGGCAGATTGACGGTCCGCGAGGTCGCCGGTTCCTCGAAATATGGTCGAAATTGAGTGACATGTCGATAATAGCCGACGCGGGCACTCGAATGAACCGAGCATGACATGAAAACAAACAAGCCGGAATTTAGGTGCTTCGCGGCTCACTGTGTGATTATCCATATGGCTGTGTGGTTATAACAAACCCAGGTCTTTCATCTGCCGGGAGACTGTACCGCTCGCCACCTTGAACCTTCCCATTGTCGCGATATGACCCATATAGGTCAAAGCGGCCTACTTAAAAGAACCCAACCAACTTTCTTCGAATAAAAGCAGGGGTGAGCGAGTCCAGTGGATAGTCTTTATCTCTATCTCTCTCACCCCATGGACGTTCTGTACCCTCGAGCTCAGGTCAAAGCGGACTTCTCACCCCAATAATCCAATCAAGTGGTTCACCAGTGAGCAGCATAAATCAACCAGTTGTGCGGCTTTGTGCTTTGTGTTGACGATCTGAGCCACCCAGTGTCCATACATTGACATTCTGCAAGGTTTCCATCGATAACGCTGGAGTATGGTTGGTACCATGGCCGTTCTGGCAAAGGGGGGTCGCACAAAACGCCTTGCAAAATTTCGCGTGGATGAAAACATTACCGTTGAAATAAATCAACGGATAAGTTTTGGGCTATTTTTTTTCTATATTGGGTTCGCTTAGTGATTGTCTAATATGTTCATGTAGAGGCCTTATGTTATCTCAACTTTAGTGTGATTATCAAAATGTACATATACAAAACGATAATAATATGTGGTTGAAAACATAAATAACCGCAACATTGTTGCGTTTGGAGGGCTGGTCGCCAATGTGGAAATCCTCTCAGTCCTTTTCTGGGTGGGAAGTAAGGTCCGGGAGTAAAATGTACCACGTGACTGGGCGATCGGACCACAATGTCCAGCACCTTCAGTTACAGGGGCTGATCCAGAAAATCTGGATAGGAGGGGGGCAGTTTCAGGGTTGGATCCAGATACGCTGGATAGGGGAGGGGGGGTCCGGTTTCGGTTTTGGTTAAGTGGTATAAATTTCGGCCATAAATGGGGGGGAGGGGGGGCTGTGGCCGGGTCGAACCCTTCCTGGATCCGCCCCTGGGTTATGCGCTCCGCGTAATTCGACTACTCCGCTCGCATACCCGAACTCACTTCAAGGTATGTTGCCGCCATCTTGAAATTTAAGACGGCCACCATAGAAATCGAAAGCCCAGTGCAGCTGTTTCTAGACAAAGATAATCCTGTTATGTGAACGTACATTGTCAGGATGACTGCTTCAGTCAACAGCACCACTTACCCAACAGACGCCCTTACACCACCCTTTACGCTGTTAAAATGTGACAATTGTCAGAAGGCACCCGTGTATGGTGTCACACTCGTCACAAGGAATTCGTGTATGGAATAACATGTGTGTCACAAGGCCCTCTTGTATGGTGTAACACTTGTGTCAGAAGGCACCCGTGCACTGTGTAACACGTGTGTCAGAAGGCACCCGTGCACTGTGTAACACTTGTGTCAGAAGGCACCCGTGCACTGTGTAACACGTGTGTCAGAAGGCACCCGTGCACTGTGTAACACGTGTGTCAGAAGGCACCCGTGCACTGTGTAACACGTCTGTCAGAAGGCACCCGTGTACTGTGTAACACGTGTGTCAGAAGGCACCCGTGTACTGTGTAACACGTGTGTCAGAAAGCACACGTGCATGTTAGAGTCTAATCGATTCAATTCGTCCAAGAAGAGAAGAGCTCATCCAAGAATAGAGAATATGAGCGATGAATCGATCGCGTCTGACGAGTTGGAAGAGTAGTTTCAATATGGCGAACGGAAACTCATTAATTGCTCACAACTTATCGCCCACTTCCATATATTATCGCCCAACAATAACAGTCAGATATATGGTTAACTACATATGTGGGCCTTCATATACCACGCACATGCGTTTCAAATAACAAACGCCATCGGTCCAAGTGTTTATTTATCTCTGGAATACAATGTACAGTCTATACCTGTCGCGCATGGGAGATTAAATTTGCTTTGAGGTAATGACATTTCACATAATCGTGTACGACCAATCAGGTCGGGTAGGGTGGGGCAAGATGTCTGCGTGGGGCAAGCTGTCGACAATAGGAGTCTTTAAGCCTAACAAAATGTTTTTTCTCTGCGAATTTGCAGCGGTAATAATAGACCTCTAGCGTGTTGCAACAGTAATAATAAACCTATAGCGTGTTGCAACAGTAATAATGGACCTACAGCGTGTTGCAACAATAATAATAGACCTATAGCGTGTTGCAACAGCAATAATAGACATATAGCGTGTTGCAACAGTAATAATAGACCTCTAGCCTGTTGCAACAGTAATAATAGACCTTTAGCGTGTTGCAACAGTAATAATAGACCTCTAGCCTGTTGCAACAGCAATAATAGACATATAGCGTGTTGCAACAGTAATAATAGACCTTTAGCGTGTTGCAACAGTAATAATAAACCTCTGGCGTGTTGCAACAGCAATAATAGACCTTTAGCGTGTTGCAACAGTAATAATAAACCTCTGGCGTGTTGCAACTGCAATAATAGACCTATAGCGTGTTGCAACAGTAATAATAAACCTCTGGCGTGTTGCAACAGTAATAATAAACCTCTGGCGTGTTGCAACAGTAATACTAGACCTATAGCCTGTTGCAACAGTAATAATAAACCTCTGGCGTGTTGCAACAGCAATACTAGACCTCTGGCGTGCCGTAAATCATAATAGACCTATATAACTATAGTCGATGGCAGAGAGGGGTGTGATCACACGTGAACCAACGTTTCGCGTGCGCGGTTGCGACGTGGCCTCGGAACGTAACCTACTCACTCAATCATAGCGCGCGTTTAAGATGCACTGGTTTCTGTATTTAGCCACAAATAAGGGTAAGCGAGGTCACATCAAGGCCACGATGGCCACGGGCGCTTAACTTCTTCGTTCATTATTAGTCCCCACGCGGTCATCTGCACTGAGCCCCACCTCTCATAATTTAATGTCAATTTAACAAAATAACAATTAGCAATCAAACATTCTGTTTGATTAACATTAAATTATCTCTGCGAAGCCACACCACTTCTGTTTTAAGACAAACGCTAGAATCAGGGCGTGATCGATTCGCCTCTTCCAAAGTCTACCTCTTCCGGACGAGTGCATGCAGTGCGATCGTTTTGCCTCTTCTCTTCCTAGAAGACCTCTTCTGCTCTTCCGCCCAGGCAGGTGGAAGAGAGAAGAAGTAGAGGCGATTCCAACATGGCGGATGCTAACTATGCAATATTCGCTCAGTGTGATCAAATAGGTTTAAGGGGGACATACATGAATAAAACAACGAATAAAATGATGTGAAACATACGTAAGACCTTATTTTCTTATTTGAAACGCATGTGCGTGGTATATGAGGGCCCACATATGTAGTTAACCATGTATCTGACTGTTAATGTTGGGCGATAATATATGGAAGTGGGCGATAAGCTGTGAGCAATAAGTAAGTTTCCGTTCGCCATATTGAAACTACTCTTCCAACTCGTCACACGCGATCGATTCATCGCTCATATTTTCTATTCTTGGATGAGCTCTTCTCTTCCTGGAAGAGTTGAATCGATTAGAGTCTCAATGACTAGGAGAGGAGACCCCCCCCCCCTCCCCACAACCGCATCCCTGACCCCCGCTTCACACACGCATTTTTTTTATCTTCCTTCCAACCCCCACCTTCACCATAGAAACTACTTTCGATAACAAACAATAAAAGCAGGAAGTCCCGGCGCCCCCCCCCAACCTCCTCACCCGACCTCCAACACTGAAATCAATGACTAGGAGGAGATTCTATTCCCACCCCCCACCCCCATCCCCAACCCCCGCTCCATACGCGCTCTTATTTATCTTCCATCCACCCCCCACCTTCACCATAGTGACTTTCGGTAACAAACAATAAAAGCAGGAAGTCCCGGCGCCCCCCCCCCACCTCCTCACCCGACCTCCAACACTGAAATCAATGACTAGGAGGAGATTCTATTCCGACCCCCCACCCCCATCCCCAACCCCCGCTCCATACGCGCTCTTATTTATCTTCCATCCACCCCCCACCTTCACCATAGTGACTTTCGGTAACAAACAATAAAAGCAGGAAGTCCCGGCGCCCCCCCCCCCCCCCACCTCCTCACCCGACCTCCAACACTGAAATCAATGACTAGGAGGGGAGGAGATTCTATTCCACCCCCCACCCCCATCCCCAACCCCGCTCCATACGCGCTCTTATTTATCTTCCATCCAACCCCCACCTTCACCATAGTGACTTTCGGTAACAAACAATAAAAGCAGGAAGTCCCGGCGCCCCCCCCCCCCCCCCCACCTCCTCACCCGACCTCCAACACTGAAATCAATGACTAGGAGGAGATTCTATTCCCACCCCCCACCCCCATCCCCAACCCCCGCTCCATACGCGCTCTTATTTAGCTTCCATCCACCCCCCACCTTCACCATAGTGACTTTCGGTAACAAACAATAAAAGCAGGAAGTCCCGGCGTCCCCCCCCCACCCCACCTCCACAGCCCACCTCCAACATTAACTAAAATCAATGACTAGGAGAGGAGATTCCACCCCACCCCTCACCCCCATCCCCAACGCCCGCTCCATACGCGCTCTCTTTTAGCTTCCTTCCACCCCCCACCTTCACCATAGAAAATACTTTCGGTAACAAACAATAAAAGCAGAAAGTCCCGGAAGTTGCGATTGAACGTATCCCTAAACGTAACCCGATGAGCAATTACGTCATCAAAACTCGGGGTGTTTCCTGACCTACATAGATACGTTTGCGGGATCCGTTTGCGGGACAACGTATAAATCGCCGTTCTAACGTTTTGCCCGTACGTATCACAGCCCAAGGGAATTTCTTTCATATCTTTTATTTTTCTGCGAATGCATGTCTCAGTTTTTGCAGTTATCGGTAGAGGATACTTCACGGATGCTTATATATTGCAGTGAATGTCTTTAGACGTGGCAAAGCAAAAGAATTTGTCGAATGTAAGTGGAACATATTTCGCTCGTGTGCAGAAGCCGTGGCGAGCGCAGTTGCCAGTTCACCCAGTTCACATTAACACTCGACCACCAGGGTTGTTTGAAACATACACGTGTGTTTACATCTGCGACTTAATTAAAAAGAGACAATGGACGATGGTGGGTTGCTTATAGTGTCAGCAACTCAAGTTGCGTGTAAACATTTTCCTCGCAAAGAAGCATTACCAGTTGCAATTTCTTTCAAAAAAAAAGATTCAACATAACAATACAATTTTTTCATAGGACTTCCTCTTTAGATGGCCCAGTAGAAACTGCATGTGCAAGACTTTTAGACACCTCCCCCCCCCCCCCCCACACACACACCCCGAGCCATCCAAATCCGAAATAAATACCAGAAGCTTTTTGAAACTTTGCAAACAGAACGCTACATATATAGCATTGATTTATTACTGTTATTTATCCAGGTGCTACATTTAGCAATATTATTGGCCAGGCCAGATCCTGATTAGTGGTCAGAACCTACATGAAAAATGATTGTCCAATAAAGATGCAAACTGTTTAGATGGTTTCACATTAATTATATGATTGTGGTTCCAATAAGAAGTTTCAACTTTAAATCTGTTTGTTGAGGAACTTGTTCCATGTGAAAAAAACTTTTCACCAATGTAAATGAGAAAATGAATGAAATTACCATTTTCATGTGTTTTTCTGGAAATGGCTACTTCATCATCTGTCTAAATCCATCACAGATTTAGTCCTTAAGAAACTGCTCTGTTACAGTTTGTCCTTTTGTTTGATTAGAGGTAAGATAGCGAAAGAAGTAATATAAATAGACATAACACTAAAACGTATGTTAACACTTTTAAACAGAATCGTTTAAACTGCTTCTATTGTGGTTGCCTTCGTACATTGTGAAGAACGCCAGCCGTCGCTTTACGGTTGTCGACAGAATACCGACTGCAATAACTTATTTGTGCGCCGCGTAAGAGTGAAAAACCGAAACGTAAACGTATCGGCGCTAAACGGATCGGGATGCGTATCAGCGGCGCGGAAACGTAGTGCAATAACTCTATTGTGTGTAAGCAAACACCATCATATCTCCATTGAAGGTTCAAGGCCAGCATGGCAAAAGCTCCACCGGCCTAGTGTCCTGGGGTCCGGCACAGCCACCGCAAAGCAAATCTGGAAGGGCGGGGCAGAGGTGTGTGTTGGGTGGGGGAGGATACTTGTACCGTGATATATTATGCCCAAAGTGATATGTTATGTCCCCTTGTACGTGGCCTAGGCGAAAAATATGTCATATGTCACTACTGTATCTTATCCGGCCAGGATAACTGATACAACCAGTACCGCGGACGCAGCCTAACAATGTAAAGAGTTACTGAATACCATTTTTTCAAAATGGTACTATTTTGCTGTATTAAACACACAAACTTCAAAATGATTAATTGCGAGAAATTATAATTGATTTGACTGTTTTTCAAGAATTTTGAAAGTTGCCCCCGGCTGACAGCGGCGGCTTGAGCGGAGGAACGGAGCGCCACCTAGCGAATGGGAGCTGGAGCCGTTTTTCCTCTCAGCTGCTCAGTCCCGTCCCGCGCAGACATTTAGGCGTCTGAGGGAAGGACCGTTTGATATCCAGGGAGGGGGGGGGGTCTATGATTTGTTTGTAGAAACAGAAAGATGGCTCCGAATTATGGTGAAAAAAAATTATTTCTTAAAATGTAAAGCAACAAATCCTGTCCTCGTACTAAGAAAATAAATACATTTTGCTTGTAAACATGAAGCCACCATAATAACCCCCCCCCCTAACGATTCTGACCTTCCCAGTGACACAAAATAAAATTCACCCCTCGTCGTAGCCCCCTATAAATGAACTAAATGGACTAAATGTTTTGGCCTCCACCAAAAAAAACATAGCCCCTTAACCACCCCCCCCCCTCCCCCCTGGCTATCAAATGGTCGGTCCTAACACAGCCAGTTACTAGCGAAAGCTGGCTAGTACGCATCCCATAGTTAATGTGACCCTCATGGCCTTTTTTTTGGAGAAGCACTGTGACTATTGGGCGGGGGAGGCGGAGGCGAGGGCCATATCAGTTGAAGCATGTATCAGCAAGTTTCCCCATTGTTTCACTAAGCTTATCCGTCACAGTTAGGTGTCAACCACCCTTGTCGAACCCGGATTTTCCCGACCCTCCGGAACAGAAAAACATAGACATCGTTTTCAAAATGCAAGCAGCGGTATTTCTTCATTTTGTTGTCAATCCGTCATTAGTCATCGAAGTCCAGAAACCCCCGCCGGGTCATTCTGATGTCCCGGAGCCCTGTATGCAAGAAGTGTGACGAGGCTAACGGAACTAATTGCGCAGCAGTATAGGACATCATATTCCCGGTAATACATAATACACAAGCAGCAGCCGAACAGACGGAAACTGTATTATGGGCGACCATAGTATACCATTACTTAAAATATCCGAGCATACCATATCAAATATATACCTTAGTATGCCAAATCTGTACCCGATTATACCTTATCAAATATATACCCGAGTTTACACAATCTATACCCGATTATACCAAACTATACTCGATTATACCCAATCGAAACCCAGCATATGGCCATAAATATATGAAATCCAATTTCGAGTATACCACGCAAATATCAAATTTATATTCGAGTATACCATAAATATATGAAATCTATATTCGAGTATACCACGCATATATTAACTTTATATTCGACTATATCATAATTATTAAAACCTATATCATAGTATACCATGTATCTATCAAATTTACATTCGAGTATACCATGAATAGATCAACTCTATATTCGAGTCCACCATCTCCATAACTTAATATGATAAGGCTATAAACCGTAATATACCATAACTATATACCAGTCGTGCCTTGTAGACTTGGGATTTATCACAGGTTCGTCGTGAGTAAAAAACAGCATAATTAGGGCAGTCGTACCAACCAAACCAGTCGTACCAACCAGACCAGTCGTACCAACCAAACCAGTCGTACCAACCAAACCAGTCGTACCAACCAAACCAGTCGTACCAACCAAACCAGTCGTACCAACCAAACCAGTCGTACCAACCAAACCAGTCGTACCAACCAAACCAGTCGTATCAACCAAACTAGTCGTACCAACCAAACCAGTCGTACCAACCAAACCAGTCGTACTAACCAAGCCAGTCGTACCAACCAAACCAGTCGTACTAACCAAACTAGTTGTACACATTTTTGGGAATCGTTATCCGTACAATAATTCCCGCAGTCTGTGAATTCCTCGACATTCGAGATGAGATAACCCTTTTTAGGTACTTTTTTCTCGCACCCGGTCTTGAGCAGTCCTCATGTTGGAGATACGATATTACTCTTCCTAATTCTGGGGGATTCGCGACCCCCGCCCCGCCCCCGTCCCCGCCCCCGCCCCCTATATAACACACCGTCGCAAACCCCTCAGATAATCTCCTCTTCTTATCTATTAACCCTCAAATTGAAAGTCTCTCGGCATGTATCACAAACAGACAGACTAGCCTACGTATATCATCCGACAACTGTTCTCGGGGTGTACTCGTCGTGCTACCATGCTTCCATGAAAGCCTACAGGGTCCGAACCGGATGCGTTCACGCCTAAACAAACACAGCCCGTGGCGAGCCAACCAATCGAGATGGTCCCGTATCAAAAAATTAATGTTCCGAAAATAGATTTGTTTCGTCACAGGTAACGTACGCCCGAGTCAAGCTTGGTGTGAGTGGATGGCAGGTTTTTTGTGGCCCGAGGTCGGCGCTGAGGCTTCGTGCAGTACTGTGTATCGTATGCAGCGGTGTGGAGTGGGTTCGTAATAAACACACACAAGTCCAGTCGGCTAGGGCCGTACCAGGAGTATTCCGAGGCTTCATGCAGACGGCATTTCACTTTGGTACCACGCAGCGGATGATATACCAGCTACTTGCCCTAGCATAGTTGGAGCAATTTATAGGTAAGTCTGACCGACTGAACAGAGCACGGTGTTCAACGATACATTGTCAACACGGCTTTACGAAGTACCCTTAGACATGGCCAACACGGCCTTACGATGTACCCTTAGACTAGCCCTGGTACATGTCTCTGACCACCCCCGTAAACGGAGCAAGGGTGAGAGCCATGCCGCTCACCAGGCCTTAAAATAAGAAATCGCGGACCGGTGGCTCAAGTTGAAGGTACTAACAGAATAAATGTGCAGTGCCTACCCGTCAAGTTGCCCCATTAGATTCCTGAAGCTTTTATTACTTTCATCGGACAGTCATCTCTTTGGTCGGTAGTGTATTTTCCTGTAATCCGGACGATTTTTGTCACCTCTCGCTTCGTTTTCAATGCTCCGCCATTTGCCGGACGTCAACAAACGCCGCCTGGCAGCGAGTGCTCACGCTAAGTTTGTTTACTTCCGTTTAGGGGCATGGTCAGAGAGGCATGCACCAGGGCTACCCTTAGACATGGTCAACACGGCCTTACGATGTACCCTTAGACATGATCTACATGGCCTTACGATGTACCCTTAGACATGGTCAACACGGCCTTACGATGTACCCTTAGACATGGTCAACATTGCCTAACGATGTACAATTAGACAGGGTCAAAACGACCTTACGATGTACCCTTAGACATGGTCAGCACGGCCTTACGATATACCCTTAGACATGGTCAAGATGACCTTACGATGTACCATTAGACATGGTCAACACGGCCTTACGATGTACCCTTAGACATGGTCAACACGGTCTTACAATGTACCCTTAGACATGGTCAACATGACCTTACGATGTACACTTAGACATGGTCAACATGGCCTTACGATGTACCCTTAGACATGGTCAACACGGTCTTGCGATGTGCCTTTAGACATGGTCAACATGGCCTTACGATGTACCCTTAGACATGGTCAACATGACCTTACGATGTACCATTAGACATGGTCAACACGGCCTTAAGATGTACCCTAAGACATGATCAACATGGCCTTACGATGTGCTTTTAGACATGGCCAACATGGCCTTACGATGTATCCTTGAACATGGCCAACACGGCCTTATGATGTACCCTTAGACATGGTCAACACGGCCTTACGATGTACCCTTAGACATGGTCAAAACGGCCTTACGATGTATCATTAGACACAGTCAACATGGCCTTACGATGTACCCTTAGGCATGGTCAACACAGTCTTACGATGTTCTCTTAGACATGGTCAACTCGGCCTTACTATGAACCCTTGGACATGCTCAACGTGGCCCTACATCGTTCCCTTAGACATGGTCAACACCACCTTACGATATACCCTTAGACATGATCCACACGGCCTTACGATGTACCCTTAGACAGGGTCAACACGGCCTTACGATGTATCATTAGACACGGTCAACACGGCCTTACGATGTACCCTTAGACATGGTCAACACGGCCTTGCGATGTACCCTTGGACATGGTCAACACGGCCTTACGATGTACCCTTAGACACAGTCAATAGGGCCGTTCGATGTACCCTTAGACAGGGTCAACACGGCCTTACGATGTATCATCAGACACGGTCAACACGGCCCTACGATGTACACATTGACACGGTCAACACGGCCTTACGATGTACCCTTAGACACGGTCAACACGGCCTTACGATGTACCCTTAGACACAGTCAATAGGGCCTTTCGATGTACCCTTAGACACGGTCAAGATTGCTTTACGATGTACCCTTAGACATGGTCAACACAGCCTTACGATGTACCCTTTGACACGGTCAACACGGCCTTACGATTTAACCTGAGACATGGTCAACACAACCTTGCGATGTACCTTTAGACATGGTTAACATGGCCTTACGATGTACCCTTAAACACGGTCAGGAGGGCCTTACGATGTACCCTTAGACATGATCTACATGGCCTTACGATGTACCCTTAGACATGGTCAACACGGCCTTACGATGTACCCTTAGACATGGTCAACATTGCCTAACGATGTACAATTAGACATGGTCAAAACGACCTTACGATGTACCCTTAGACATGGTCAGCACGGCCTTACGTATACCCTTAGACATGGTCCACACGGCCTTACGATGTACCCTTAGACATGGTCAAGATGACCTTACGATGTACCATTAGACATGGTCAACACGGCCTTACGATGTACCCTTAGATATGGTCAACACGGCCTTACGATATACCCTGAGACATGGTCAACACGGCCTTACAATGTACCCTTAGACATGGTCAACATGACCTTACGATGTACACTTAGACATGGACAACATGGCCTTACGATGTACCCTTAGACATGGTCAACACGGCCTTACGATGTACCCTTAAACATGGTCAACACGGCCTTACGATGTACTCTTAGACATGGTCAACTCGGCCTTACAATGAACCCTTGGATATGGTCAACGTGGCCTTCCGATGTACACTTTGACATGGTCAACACGGCCTTACGATGTGCCCTTAGACATGATCCACACGGCCTTACGATGTACCCTTAGACAGGATCAACACGGCCTTACGATGTACACTTTGACACGGTCAAGACGGCCTTACAATGTACCCCTACACATGGTCAACGCGGCCTTACAATGTAACCTTAGACATGGTCAACATGGCCTTACGATGTACCCTTGGACATGGTCAACACGGCCTTACGATGTGCCCTTAGACATGATCCACACGGCCTTACGATGTACCCTTAGACAGGTTCAACACGGTCTTACAATGTACCCTTAGACACAGTCAAGAGGGCCTTTCGATGCATCCTTAGACACGGTCAAGATGGCCTTACGATGTACCCTTATACATGGTCAACACGGCCTTACGATGTACCCTTTGACACGGTCAACACGGTCTTACGATGTACCCTTAGACATGATCCACACGGCCTTACGATGTACCCTTAGACATGGTCAACACGGCCTTACGATGTACTCGTAGACACGGTTAACACGGCTTTACGATGTACTCTTTGACACGGTCAACACGGCCTTACGATTTACCCTGAGACATGGTCAACACAACCTTGCGATGTACCTTTAGACATGGTTAACATGGCCTTACGATGTACCCTTAAACACGGTCAAGAGGGCCTTACGAGGTACCCTTAGACACGGTCAACACGGTCTTACGATGTACCCTTGAACATGGTCAACCCGGCCTTAAGATGTACCTTTCGACATTGTCAACATGGCCTTGCGATGTACCCTTAGACATGGTCAACACAGTCTTACGATGTTCTCTTAGACATGGTCAACTCGGCCTTACAATGAACCCTTGGACATGGTCAACGTGGCCCTACGGCGTTCCCTTAGACATGGTCAACACCACCTTACGATATACCCTTAGACATGTTCCACACGGCCTTACGATGTACCCTTAGACAGGGTCAACACGGCCTTGCGATGTACCCTTAGACATGGTCAACACGGCCTTACGATGTATCATTAGACACGGTCAACACGGCCTTACGATGTACACTTTGACACGGTCAACACGGCCTTACGATGTACCCTTAGACACGGTCAACACGGCCTTACGATGTACCCTTAGACACAGTCAATAGGGCCTTTCGATGTACACTTTGACACGGTCAAGACGGCCTTACAATGTACCCCTACACATGGTCAACGCGGCCTTACAATGTAACCTTAGACATGGTCAACATGGCCTTACGATGTACCCTTGGACATGGTCAACACGGCCTTACGATGTGCCCTTAGACATGATCCACACGGCCTTACGATGTACCCTTAGACAGGTTCAACACGGTCTTACAATGTACCCTTAGACACAGTCAAGAGGGCCTTTCGATGCATCCTTAGACACGGTCAAGATGGCCTTACGATGTACCCTTATACATGGTCAACACGGCCTTACGATGTACCCTTTGACACGGTCAACACGGTCTTACGATGTACCCTTAGACATGATCCACACGGCCTTACGATGTACCCTTAGACATGGTCAACACGGCCTTACGATGTACTCGTAGACACGGTTAACACGGCTTTACGATGTACTCTTTGACACGGTCAACACGGCCTTACGATTTACCCTGAGACATGGTCAACACAACCTTGCGATGTACCTTTAGACATGGTTAACATGGCCTTACGATGTACCCTTAAACACGGTCAAGAGGGCCTTACGAGGTACCCTTAGACACGGTCAACACGGTCTTACGATGTACCCTTGAACATGGTCAACCCGGCCTTAAGATGTACCTTTCGACATTGTCAACATGGCCTTGCGATGTACCCTTAGACATGGTCAACACAGTCTTACGATGTTCTCTTAGACATGGTCAACTCGGCCTTACAATGAACCCTTGGACATGGTCAACGTGGCCCTACGGCGTTCCCTTAGACATGGTCAACACCACCTTACGATATACCCTTAGACATGTTCCACACGGCCTTACGATGTACCCTTAGACAGGGTCAACACGGCCTTGCGATGTACCCTTAGACATGGTCAACACGGCCTTACGATGTATCATTAGACACGGTCAACACGGCCTTACGATGTACACTTTGACACGGTCAACACGGCCTTACGATGTACCCTTAGACACGGTCAACACGGCCTTACGATGTACCCTTAGACACAGTCAATAGGGCCTTTCGATGTACCCTTAGACACGGTCAAGATTGCTTTACAATGTACCCTTAGACATGGTCAACACAGCCTTACGATGTACCCTTTGACACGGTCAACACGGCCTTACGATTTACCCTGAGACATGGTCAACACAACCTTGCGATGTACCTTTAGACATGGTTAACATGGCCTTACGATGTACCCTTAAACACGGTCAGGAGGGCCTTACGATGTACCCTTAGACATGATATACATGGCCTTACGATGTACCCTTAGACATGGTCCACACGGCCTTACGATGTACCCTTAGACATGGTCAACATTGCCTAACGATGTACAATTAGACATGGTCAAAACGACCTTACGATGTACCCTTAGACATGGTCAGCACGGCCTTACGTATACCCTTAGACATGGTCCACACGGCCTTACGATGTACCCTTAGACATGGTCAAGATGACCTTACGATGTACCATTAGACATGGTCAACACGGCCTTACGATGTACCCTTAGATATGGTCAACACGGCCTTACGATATACCCTGAGACATGGTCAACACGGCCTTACAATGTACCCTTAGACATGGTCAACATGACCTTACGATGTACACTTAGACATGGACAACATGGCCTTACGATGTACCCTTAGACATGGTCAACACGGCCTTACGATGTACCCTTAAACATGGTCAACACGGCCTTACGATGTACTCTTAGACATGGTCAACTCGGCCTTACAATGAACCCTTGGATATGGTCAACGTGGCCTTCCGATGTACCCTTTGACATGGTCAACACGGCCTTACGATGTGCCCTTAGACATGATCCACACGGCCTTACGATGTACCCTTAGACAGGGTCAACACGGCCTTACGATGTACACTTTGACACGGTCAAGACGGCCTTACAATGTACCCCTACACATGGTCAACGCGGCCTTACAATGTAACCTTAGACATGGTCAACATGGCCTTACGATGTACCCTTGGACATGGTCAACACGGCCTTACGATGTGCCCTTAGACATGATCCACACGGCCTTGCGATGTACCCTTAGACAGGGTCAACACGGTCTTACAATGTACCCTTAGACACAGTCAAGAGGGCCTTTCGATGCATCCTTAGACACGGTCAAGATGGCCTTACGATGTACCCTTATACATGGTCAACACGGCCTTACGATGTACCCTTTGACACGGTCAACACGGTCTTACGATGTACCCTTAGACATGATCCACACGGCCTTACGATGTACCCTTAGACATGGTCAACACGGCCTTACGATGTACTCTTAGACACGGTTAACACGGCTTTACGATGTACTCTTTGACACGGTCAACACGGCCTTACGATTTACCCTGAGACATGGTCAACACAACCTTGCGATGTACCTTTAGACATGGTTAACATGGCCTTACGATGTACCCTTAAACACGGTCAAGAGGGCCTTACGATGTACCCTTAGACACGGTCAACACGGTCTTACGATGTACTCTTGAACATGGTCAACCCGGCCTTAAGATGTACCTTTCGACATTGTCAACATGGCCTTGCGATGTACCCTTAGACATGGTCATCATGGCCGCACGATGTACCCTTAGACATGGTCAACACGGCTTTACGATGTACCCTTAGAAACAGTCAAGAGGGCCTTTCCATGTACCCTTAGACACGGTCAAGATGGCCTTACAATGTACCCTTAAACATGGTCATCACGGCCTTAAGATGTACCTTTAGACATGGTCATCATGGCGGCACGGCATTATCTTGCAGTAAGCAGCGGTTATTATCTTGCAGTAAGCAGCGGTTGGCGTTATCTTGCAGTAAGCAGCGGTTGGCGTTATCTTGCAGTAAGCAGCGGTTGGCGGCGACGATGGACCAACCTGACGGCAACCAACTTCCCAGTGGTGCACCGAAGTGCCATTGCATTTCGGATGGGGTAAGCTGAGCTTCACATATGAGGAGGGGGTACAGTTATTTGACCAAGGGAACTTGGTCGGGTATCTGTCATATATTGGTATCCAAATATTTAGATATACATATAGTAGTTGATAATGACGACATTTGTTTATGTATCTATTTATTTCCATAATTATAATGTATAATGATTCTGGTTCAGACACTAGTAAGGTTTTGGTAAAAACAGGCTCTTGTGGCATATATACAGTAATAGGAGTAGGGGAGTACTGAGGGCTTCTCGTGGCCTCATAACTATACTACCGGACAACATGTTGCGCATTTCAGCATCGCTTTTAAGTAATAACGACCTTAATCAATGATTTCCGCTTCAATTAGTTACGGGCGCTAAATTGTATGTTTCTCATGTCCCTGGTTATCAAAAATCGGGTCGGTCGGGCTCCCCCTCGAGCCCCCCCCCCCCTCCCCCTCCCCTGAAACAAAAAGGCAGCCAGCTATTTTTTTACTTATTAGGTAGGTTTTACCCACATCGTACAACTCTCGCACCGTTTATCGCTGGGATCCCTACCGCTACCCGTGGCGTCCATTGTGAAGTTTTTTTAACGCCACTGGTGACCTTTCTTTGTTCGGTTCGGTCGCCTCATCGGAGAGTCGGTCGCGAAAGGGTGATAAAAGCAGCCTTTTGTTTTATTTTCGGGTCGGCACCGTAAATTTCGGTCGATCGAGATATGAGAAACATACAATATACTGGCGACGCCCTATAGCGACATGATGTATTCGGTATCTGTGTGCTGGCCACAGTTTACGCCTCGCCATTCGGACCACCGGCCACGGAATGATGGGACACGGCTCTACCTGGACAACCCTGAAGGCCGAGAGGGCGACAAGAAGATTGACCTCGGGGTCAACCTGGTTACCAGGAAGACGAAGCCGGGGCTCCGCCATTTTGTGAAATCTGTCGTCGAGAACCCACTGGCGAGTCGAATCAAACTCAAGTAGGCGGGGTTTGTTTGATTGATGTAGTACACACATGTGCACACTATATGTGTACACTATGTGTACACTCTATGTGTGCACTACATGTGTACACCACATGTGTACACTATATGTGTACACTATGTGTGCACTCTATGTGTGCACTACATGTGTACACCACATGTGTACACTATATGTGTACACTATATTTTCACATTATATTTTCACACTATATGTATATTATATGTGTACACTATATGTGTGCACTATATGTGTACACTATATGTGTACACTATATGTGTACACTATATGTGTACACTATATGTGTACACATACCATATGTGTACACAATGTGTGTACAATATCTTCTACATTTGTGTACAATACATGTGTGCAATTAATGTGCACAATACATTTGTGTTTTATTAATGTGCACAGTACAATACATACGTAAACTGTATGTATACACTACTACATTGTATGATGTATACACTACTACATTGTATGATGTATGCACACTATATGTATGAACACAATGTCTACCCAATATGTGTACATTATATGTGTACAATAAGTATACACGCTATATGTGTGACTGTGGGGCAACTTATGGATGTGAGTACGTGGGGCGAACTATGCTTGCACGATGTTAAGGTCTTACCTTACATATCGACATATGGAGGCACATTTTATTGATTAAGGCATCCTTATTTACCATCATAGGAAATGTTGCGAGAACTCGCATAACATAGATGTTTATGATGTTTCAAATGTGAAATCACGTCGATTATTACCTGAGGTTCTATCTTACGATACAGATTTATTCCTATGTACATAAATGGAAAACACTACGACATTCATGTTGGTATGGTCATTTATTTATGACTTGCACAGAACACTGGCCAATAAAGGGATGTTGTTGTTGTTTGCCACAGGAACAGGGATGAGATCATGGTGGTGGATGGAGTCATCAGCTTCAACCTGCAGCACGAGGAGGTTGTGGAGATGATGCTCAAGCTGCAAGTGAACACGGCTATAGACTTGGTGAGTCTGGCACACGTTCATTTCCACAACAAGTAAATATGGGATGAGCGGCGCCTCACAAATTTGGTGTGATATATGGGAAAAGGTTTCAGAAGTTCCGTAGCAGACCACAAGTCCGTATGAAGCCCGGGTAGTGAAGACGGTTTGAGCGGCGGACGCCCTGACTTGAATCCCTGACTTGCATGGGCAAGATATTTTTTTAGAAATCTTGCTAGCCTCGGGAGACCCACTCCGTTGGCGCTTGGTTCCAGCCTGTATGCCACCGCGAAGTAACGCTTCAGTTTGGGAACCAGATGCCCTTTTCCGCATGGGTTCTCAACGTCACACTTAGCTACCCCTCCTACCGTAGGGATTTAGAACCTACCTTAAGCGGACCCTCACGCCCCGCCCTCCCCCCCCCCCCCCTCAACACACACACACGCATTTTTAAAATCCTGGACCCGCGTTTTTACAGGTTGTTCGGCGAAAGACATCACCAATCCATACGGATTCTGAGGGGGATGAAGAATTTTGTTATGAAGACATTGATGCCAAGGTCATATTTAATGAGAAAGGTAAATAAATTCACAGATTCTTCCATGAAGATAGTACGTGTTATGGGCTACCATATCTCATATGCTACTGCCTTACCCCGAGATCGAGTGCACTGGTGATGCAACCAATCGCTGTTTGTAGCGCAAGTTATGTAGCCAAGTTTATGTTGAATATCTGTCATTGTTTCATTTAGTACTACCGCAATACTTTACTTGGGTTCGATTATGCCTACCAGCGTATTATTATTGTTTGAGCAACGGCGAACTATCTGTTTTCAGACTGCTCAATCTGCCTGGTATACTTCAGGTCGCTTTATAAAATAATCTAAAATATGACAGCGAAGTAAATTTAGTAGAACATATGCGAAACAAACATTGTAAACTTTATTCATGAAATCAAATGTTGAGTGCAACTAATTTGCACAAGCGACTTTTTATAATCATTTATTTTTCATCGTTATCGCAATAGATCTTACATGTGACACATTACCACAAAAATAGTTTACTGGACATTGATGACTTTACTTTTCTTTACAGATGGAACGATTAACACTCTTTCAAAGGAATCAAAGGTCTCGGAAGGGGAGCTGCACTTTTTGCTTCAGGGTGTAACGCAGCATTTGCTCCGTCTCAGCGACGCCGATCTCTACCTGAGAGTTGTCAACGACCGACTCGTATGGGCGCCGCATGATCCAGACCCGTCGTGTAGGTTCTAATCGTGAAATATGCCGTCATGGAAGACCTGTGTTTCAGGCTATATACAAACTAGGTACACGAAGGCCCATTTAGTTCAAGGGTGAAAAAAATATACATTAAAAACATGAAACAAAAAAACGTAGGCGTTAGACGCGTGTACCAGGGCCGGAACCCAATATGTTTTGAAATGTTCCGCCGTCCCCCTACCAACTGAGCCGGGGAGGCGTTCATTTCGGACTTAGCACGTTGTTTGTCAGGCAGGTTAGTGGCTACACTCGGGAGACCACGCGGTTCTGTGGTTCCATCTGTTGACCACGTGTTCTGTGGTTCCAGTATGTGGACTACGTCGTTCGGTGGTTCCAGTCTGTGACCACGCGGTTCTGTGGTTCTACTCGGGAGACCACGTGATTCTGTGGTTCCATCTGTTGACCACGTGTTCTGTGGTTCCAGTCTGTGGACTACGTGGTTATGTGGTTCCATTCGGGAGACCACGTGGTGCTATTGCTTGAATCCGCCAGCAGGTCACGCAGTTTCATGGTTTAATTTAATCATACCGCCACATTTTGCCTCAGGAAGCTTGACAATATTTGCAACGAATATGATGTTAAGGTTTTTAGTGTAAAGGTACACATATATGGTATAAACTTAATATTGAGCCAAGTAGCTAAGGCGCATTTTTTGCCTCTCTTCACAGTCAGACAATCTGTGAACAGATGTTGGAAATCCTAATGTACTAGTTGAAATATTACTGTACAAGCAGTTTTAAGTTTCCTAGACTAAGAGAGCCGATTTTGTGGCTTCAAAGTTATTCATGCCAACTGCATGGCGCGCTTCGAAATTCTCTCACGTTGTTTGTCATTTCTCAGATAAGATGGACTTTGTGAGATACACCGCGTTGGTTTACGATCAAATGGCTCCGACGCAGAAGGGTATAGCGGTCATGGTGCGCTGCCGGTCGGGTACCCCGCCTACCCCCGCCTACGTGATGCCGGCCAAGGGTGATGATGTAACTTTGAAGGTAAGGCACGTTAACTCTGTGTAGATATATGTGGGGAAAGGGGGTGGGATTACACTTTCAACCGGACGCAGGAGGCCTCTTTTTTTGTCCAACTGGCCTCTTCCCTGTCCACCAGGCGTCTTCTTTTTTCCAATTGGCCTCTTCCCTGTCCACCAGGCGTCTTCTTTCCCCAATTGGCCTCTTCCCTGTCCACCAGGCGTCTTCTTTGTCCAATTGGCCTCTTCCCTGTCCACCAGGCGTCTTCTTTCCCCAATTGGCCTCTTTCCTGTCCACCAGGCGTCTTCTTTCCCCAATTGGCCTCTTCCCTGTCCACCAGGCGTCTTCGTTGTCCAACTGGCCTCTTCCATGTCCACCAGGCATATTCTTTGTCCAACTGGCCTCTTCCATGTCCACCAGGCGTCTTCTTTGTCCAACTGGCCTCTTCCCTGTCCACCAGGCGTTTTCTTTGTCCAAGTGGCATCTTCCCTGTCCACCAGGCGTCTTCTTTGTCCAATTGGCCTCTTCCCTGTCCACCAGACGCCTTCTTTGTCCAACTGGCCTCTTCCCTATCCACCAGGCGTCTTCTTTGTCCAATTGGCCTCTTCCCTGTCCACCAGGCGTCTTCTTTGTCCGTCTGGCCTCTTCCCTGTCCACCAGGCGTCTTCTTTCCCCAATTGGCCTCTTCCCTGTCCACCAGGCGTCTTCTTTGTCCGTCTGGCCTCTTCCCTGTCCACCAGGCGTCTTCTTTCCCCAATTGGCCTCTTCCCTGTCCACCAGGCGTCTTCTTTGTCCAACTGGCCTCTTCCATGTCCACCAGGCATCTTCTTTCTCCAACTGACCTCTTCCCTGTCCACCAGGCGCCCTCTCTGTCCAGCTGGCCTCTTTTCTGTCCACCAGTCGCCTTCTTTGTCCACCTGGCCTCTTCCCTGTCCACCAGACGCCTTCTTTGTCCAACTGGCCTCTTCCCTATCCACCAGGCGTCTTCTTTGTCCGTCTGGCCTCTTCCCTGTCCACCAGGCGTCTTCTTTGTCCAACTGGCCCCTTCCCTGTCCACCAGGCGTCGTCTTTGTCCAACTGGCCTCTTCCCTGTCCATCAGACGCCTTCTTTGTCCAACTGGCCTCTTCCCTGCCAACCAGACGCCTTCTTTGTCCATCTGGCCTCTTCCCTGTCCACCAGACGCCTTTTTTGTCCAACTGGCCTCTTCCCTATCCACCAGGCGTTTTCTTTGTCCGTCTGGCCTCTTCCCTGTCCACCAGGCGTCTTCTTTGTCCAACTGGCCTCTTCTCTGTCCACCAGACGCCTTCTTTGTCCAACTGGCCTCTTCCCTGCCAACCAGACGCCTTCTTTGTCCAACTGGCCTCTTCCCTGTCCACCAGGCGTCTTCTTTGTCCAACTGGCCTCTTCCCTGTCCACCAGGCGTTTTCTTTGTCCAACTGGCATCTTCCCTGTCCACCAGGCGTCTTCTTTGTCCAATTGGCCTCTTCCCTGTCCACCAGGCGTCTTCTTTCCCCAATTGGCCTCTTCCCTGTCCACCAGGCGTCTTCTTTGTCCGACTGGCCTCTTCCATGTCCACCAGGCATCTTCTTTCTCCAACTGACCTCTTCCCTGTCCACCAGGCGCCCTCTCTGTCCAGCTGGCCTCTTTTCTGTCCACCAGTCGCCTTCTTTGTCCACCTGGCCTCTTCCCTGTCCACCAGACGCCTTCTTTGTCCAACTGGCCTCTTCCCTATCCACCAGGCGTCTTCTTTGTCCGTCTGGCCTCTTCCCTGTCCACCAGGCGTCTTCTTTGTTCAACTGGCCCCTTCCCTGTCCACCAGGCGTCGTCTTTGTCCAACTGGCCTCCTCCCTGTCCATCAGACGCCTTCTTTGTCCAACTGGCCTCTTCCCTGCCAACCAGACGCCTTCTTTGTCCATCTGGCCTCTTCCCTGTCCACCAGACGCCTTCTTTGTCCAACTGGCCTCTTCCCTATCCACCAGGCGTTTTCTTTGTCCGTCTGGCCTCTTCCCTGTCCACCAGGCGTCTTCTTTGTCCAACTGGCCTCTTCTCTGTCCACCAGACGCCTTCTTTGTCCAACTGGCCTCTTCCCTGCCAACCAGACGCCTTCTTTGTCCATATGGCCTCTTCCCTGTCCACCAGGCGTCTTCTTTGTCCAACTGGCATCTTCCCTGTCTACCAGACGCCTTCTTTGTCCAACTGGCCTCTTCCCTATCCACCAGGCGTCTTCTTTGTCCAACTGGCCTCTTCTCTGTCCACCAGACGCCTTCTTTGTCCAACTGGCCTCTTCCCTGCCAACCAGACGCCTTCTTTGTCCATATGGCCTCTTCCCTGTCCACCAGGCGTCTTCTTTGTCCACCTGGCCTCTTCCCTGTCCACCAGACGCCTTCTTTGTCCAACTGGCCTCTTCCCTATCCACCAGGCGTCTTCTTTGTCCGTCTGGCCTCTTCCCTGTCCACCAGGCGTCTTCTTTGTCCAACTGGCCCCTTCCCTGTCCACCAGGCGTCGTATTTGTCCAACTGGCCTCTTCCCTGTCAACCAGACGCCTTCTTTGTCCAACTGGCCTCTCCCCTGCCAACCAGACGCCTCCTTTTCCATATGGCCTCTTCCCTGTCCACCAGGCGTCTTCTTTGTCCAACTGGCCTCTTCCCTGTCTACCAGGCGTCTTCTTTGTCCAACTGGCCTCTTTCCCGTCCATCAGGCGTCTTCTTTGTCCAACAGGTCTCTTCCCTGTCCACCAGGCGTCTTCTTTATCCCACTGGCCTCTTCCCTGTCCACCAGGCGTCTTCTTTGTTCAACTGGCCACTTCCCTGTCCACCAGGCGTCTTCTTTGTCCAACTGGCCTCATGCCTGTCCACTAGACGCCGTCTTTGTCCAACTGGCCTCCTCCCTGTCCACCAGGCGTCTTCTTTGTCCAACTGGCCTCTTCCCTGTCCACCAGGCGTCTTCTTTATCCAACTGGCCTCTGCCCTGTCCACCAGGCGTCTTCTTTGTCCCACTGGCCTCTTCCCTGTCTACCAGGCGTCTTCTTTCCCCAATTGGCCTCTTCCCTGTCCACCAGGCGTCTTCTTTGTCCAACTGGTCTCTTCCCTGTCCACCAGGCGTCTTCTTTGTCCAACTGGCCTCATGCCTGTCCACCAGACGCCGTCTTTGTCAAACTGGCCTCCTCCCTGTCCACCAGGCGTCTTCTTTGTCCAACTGGCCTCTTCCCTGTCCACCAGGCGTCTTCTTTATCCAACTGGCCTCTGCCCTGTCCACCAGGCGTCTTCTTTGTCCCACTGGCCTCTTCCCTGTCTACCAGGCGTCTTCTTTGTCCAACTGGCCTCTTCCCTGTCCACCAGGCGTCTTCTTTATCCCACTGGTCTCTTCCCTGTCCACCAGGCGTCTTCTGTGTCCAACTGGCCTCTCGCCTGTCCACCAGGCGTCTTCTTTGTCCACCTGGCCTCTTCCCTGTCCACCAGACGCCTTCTTTGTCCAACTGGCCTCTTCCCTGTCCACCAGGCGTCTTCTTTGTCCAACTGGCCTCTTCCCTGTCAACCAGACGCCTTCTTTGTCCAACTGGCCTCTTCCCTGCCAACCAGACGCCTTCTTTGTCCATTCGGCCTCTTCCCTGTCCACCAGGCGTCTTCTTTGTCCAACTGGCCTCTTCCCTGTCCACCAGGCGTCTTCTTTGTCCAACTGGCCTCTTCCCTGTCTACCAGGCATCTTCTTTGTCCAACTGGCCTCTTTCCCGTCCATCAGGCGTCTTCTTTGTCCAACTGGCCTCATGCCTGTCCACCAGACGCCGTCTTTGTCCAACTGGCCTCCTCCCTGTCCACCAGGCGTCTTCTTTGTCCAACTGGTTTCTTCCCTATCCACCAGGCGTCTTCTTTATCCCACTGGTCTCTTCCCTGTCCACCAGGCGTCTTCTTTGTCCAACTGGCCTCGTCCCAGTCTACCAGGCGTCTTCTTTGTCCAACTGGTCTCTTCCCTATCCACCAGGAGTCTTCTTTGTCTAACTGGCCTCTTCCCTGTCCACCAGACGCCTTCTTGGTCCAACTGGCCTCTTCCCTGTCCACCAGACGCCTTCTTTCTCCAACTGACCTCTTCCCTGTCCACCAGGCGTCTTCTTTGTCCAGCTGGCCTCTTCCCTGTCCACCAGGCGTCTTCTTTGTCCAACTGGCCTCTACCCTGTCCACCAGGCGTCTTCTTTGTCCAACTGGCCTCTTCCTTGTCCACCAGGCCTCTTCTTTGTCCAACTGGCCTCTTCCCTGTCCACCAGGCGCCTTCTTTGTCCATCTGGCCTCATACCTGTCCACCAAGCATCTTCTTTGTCCAACTGGCCTCTTCCCTGTCCACCAGGCGTCTTCTTTGTCCAAGTGGCCTCTTCCCTGTCCATCAGGCGTTTTCTTTGTCCAACTGGCCTCTTTCCTGTCCACCAGGCGTCTTCTTTATCCCACTGGCCTCTCCCCTGTCCACCAGGCGTCTTCTTTGTCCAACTGGCCTCTTCCCTGTCCACCAGGCGTCTTCTTTGTCCAACAGGTCTCTTCCCTATCCACCAGGGGTCTTCTTTATCCCACTGGGGTCTCCCCTGTCCACCAGGCGTCTTCTTTGTCCAACTGGCCTCTTCCCTGTCCATCAGGCGTTTTCTTTGTCCAACTGGCCTCTTCCCTGTCCACCAGGCGTCTTCTGTGTCCAACTGGCCTCTTCCCTGTCCACCAGACGCCTTCTTGGTCCAACTGGCCTCTTCCCTGTCCACCAGACGCCTTCTTTGTCCAACTGACCTCTTCCCTGTCCACCAGGCGTCTTCCTTGTCCAGCTGGCCTCTTTCCTGTCCACCGGGCGTAGTCTTTGTCCAACTGGCCTCTTCCCTATCCACCAGGCGTCTTCTTTATCCCACTGGCCTCTTCCCTGTCCACCAGGCGTCTTCTTTGTTCAACTGGCCTCTTCCCTGTCCACCATACGTCTTCTTGGTCCAACTGGTCTCTTCCCTGTCCACCAGGCGTCTTCTTTGTCCAACTGGCCTCATGCCTGTCCACCAGACGCCCTCTTTGTCCAACTGGCCTCCTCCCTGTCCATCAGGCGTCTTCTTTGTCCAACTGGTTTCTTCCCTATCCACCAGGCGTCTTCTTTATCCAATTGGCCTCTGCCCTGTCCACCAGGCGTCTTCTTTGTCCCACTGGCCTCTTCCCTGTCTACCAGGCGTCTTCTTTGTCCACCTGGCCTCTTCCCTGTCCACCAGGCGTCCTCTTTGTCCAACTGGTCTCTTCCCTATCCACCAGGCGTCTTCTTTGTCCAACTGGCCTCGTCCCAGTCTACCAGGCGTCTTCTTTGTCCAACTGGCCTCTTTTCCGTCAACCAGGCGTCTTCTTTGTCCAACTGGCATCTTCCCTGTCTACCAGGCGTCTTCTTTGTCCAACTGGCCTCTCGCCTGTCCACCAGGCGTCTTGTTTGTCCGTCTGGCCTCTTCCCTGTCCACCAGGCGTCTTCTTGGTCCAACTGGCCTCTTCCCTGTCCACCAGACGCCTTCTTTGTCCAACTGGCCTCTTCCCTGCCAACCAGACGCCTTCATTGTCCAACTGGCCTCTTCCCTGTCCATCAGGCGTCTTCTTTGTCCAACTGGCATCTTCCCTGTCTACCAGGCGTCTTCTTTGTCCAACTGGCCTCTCGCCTGTCCACCAGGCGTCTTGTTTGTCCAATTGGCCTCTTCCCTGTCCACCAGGCGTCTTCTTTGTCCAACTGGCCTCTTCCATGTCCACCAGGCATCTTCTTTCTCCAACTGACCTCTTCCCTGTCCACCAGGTGCCCTCTCTGTCCAGCTGGCCTCTTTCCTGTCCACCAGCCGCCTTCTTTGTCCACCTGGCCTCTTCCCTGTCCACCAGACGCCTTCTTTGTCCAACTGGCCTCTTCCCTATCCACCAGGCGTCTTCTTTGTCCGTCTGGCCTCTTCCCTGTCCACCAGGCGTCTTCTTTGTCCAACTGGCATCTTCCCTGTCTACCAGGCGTCTTCTTTGTCCAACTGGCCTCTCGCCTGTCCACCAGGCGTCTTCTTTGTCCACCTGGCCTCTTTCCTGTCCACCAGACGCCTTCTTTGTCCAACTGGCCTCTTCCCTATCCACCAGGCGTCTTCTTTGTCCGTCTGGCCTCTTCCCTGTCCACCAGGCGTCTTCTTTGTCCAACTGGCCCCTTCCCTGTCCACCAGGCGTCGTCTTTGTCCAACTGGCCTCTTCCCTGTCAACCAGACGCCTTCTTTGTCCAACTGGCCTCTTCCCTGCCAACCAGACGCCTTCTTTGTCCATATGGCCTCTTCCCTGTCCACCAGGCGTCTTCTTTGTCCAACTCGCATCTTCCCTGTCCACCAGGCGTCTTCTTTGTCCAACTGGCCTCTTCCCTGTCTACCAGGCGTCTTCTTTGTCCAACTGGCCTCTTTCCCGTCCATCAGGCGTCTTCTTTGTCCAACTGGACTCTTCCCTGTCTACCAGGCGTCTTCTTTGTCCAACTGGCCTCTTTCCCGTCCATCAGGCGTCTTCTTTGTCCAACAGGTCTCTTCCCTGTCCACCAGGCGTCTTCTTTATCCCACTGGCCTCTTCCCTGTCCACCAGGCGTCTTCTTTGTTCAACTGGCCTCTTCCCTGTCCACCAGGCGTCTTCTTTGTCCAACTGGCCTCATGCCTGTCCACCAGACGCCCTCTTTGTCCAACTGGCCTCCTTCCTGTCCACCAGGCGTCTTCTTTGTCCAACTGGTTTCTTCCCTATCCACCAGGCGTCTTCTTTATCCAACTGGCCTCTGCCCTGTCCACCAGGCGTCTTCTTTATCCCACTGGTCTCTTCCCTGTCCACCAGGCGTCTTCTTTGTCCAACTGGCCTCGTCCCAGTCTACCAGGCGTCTTCTTTGTCCAACAGGTCTCTTCCCTATCCACCAGGCGTCTTCTTTATCCCACTGGCCTCTCCCCTGTCCACCAGGCGTCTTCTTTGTCCAACTGGCCTCTTCCCTGTCCATCAGGCGTTTTCTTTGTCCAACTGGCCTCTTCCCTGCCAACCAGACGCCTTCTTTGTCCATATGGCCTCTTCCCTGTCCACCAGGCGTCTTCTTTGTCCAACTGGCATCTTCCCTGTCTACCAGACGCCTTCTTTGTCCAACTGGCCTCTTCCCTATCCACCAGGCGTCTTCTTTGTCCAACTGGCCTCTTCTCTGTCCACCAGACGCCTTCTTTGTCCAACTGGCCTCTTCCCTGCCAACCAGACGCCTTCTTTGTCCATATGGCCTCTTCCCTGTCCACCAGGCGTCTTCTTTGTCCACCTGGCCTCTTCCCTGTCCACCAGACGCCTTCTTTGTCCAACTGGCCTCTTCCCTATCCACCAGGCGTCTTCTTTGTCCGTCTGGCCTCTTCCCTGTCCACCAGGCGTCTTCTTTGTCCAACTGGCCCCTTCCCTGTCCACCAGGCGTCGTATTTGTCCAACTGGCCTCTTCCCTGTCAACCAGACGCCTTCTTTGTCCAACTGGCCTCTTCCCTGCCAACCAGACGCCTCCTTTTCCATATGGCCTCTTCCCTGTCCACCAGGCGTCTTCTTTGTCCAACTGGCCTCTTCCCTGTCTACCAGGCGTCTTCTTTGTCCAACTGGCCTCTTTCCCGTCCATCAGGCGTCTTCTTTGTCCAACAGGTCTCTTCCCTGTCCACCAGGCGTCTTCTTTATCCCACTGGCCTCTTCCCTGTCCACCAGGCGTCTTCTTTGTTCAACTGGCCACTTCCCTGTCCACCAGGCGTCTTCTTTGTCCAACTGGCCTCATGCCTGTCCACTAGACGCCGTCTTTGTCCAACTGGCCTCCTCCCTGTCCACCAGGCGTCTTCTTTGTCCAACTGGCCTCTTCCCTGTCCACCAGGCGTCTTCTTTATCCAACTGGCCTCTGCCCTGTCCACCAGGCGTCTTCTTTGTCCCACTGGCCTCTTCCCTGTCTACCAGGCGTCTTCTTTCCCCAATTGGCCTCTTCCCTGTCCACCAGGCGTCTTCTTTGTCCAACTGGTCTCTTCCCTGTCCACCAGGCGTCTTCTTTGTCCAACTGGCCTCATGCCTGTCCACCAGACGCCGTCTTTGTCCAACTGGCCTCCTCCCTGTCCACCAGGCGTCTTCTTTGTCCAACTGGCCTCTTCCCTGTCCACCAGGCGTCTTCTTTATCCAACTGGCCTCTGCCCTGTCCACCAGGCGTCTTCTTTGTCCCACTGGCCTCTTCCCTGTCTACCAGGCGTCTTCTTTGTCCAACTGGCCTCTTCCCTGTCCACCAGGCGTCTTCTTTATCCCACTGGTCTCTTCCCTGTCCACCAGGCGTCTTCTGTGTCCAACTGGCCTCTCGCCTGTCCACCAGGCGTCTTCTTTGTCCACCTGGCCTCTTCCCTGTCCACCAGACGCCTTCTTTGTCCAACTGGCCTCTTCCCTGTCCACCAGGCGTCTTCTTTGTCCAACTGGCCTCTTCCCTGTCAACCAGACGCCTTCTTTGTCCAACTGGCCTCTTCCCTGCCAACCAGACGCCTTCTTTGTCCATATGGCCTCTTCCCTGTCCACCAGGCGTCTTCTTTGTCCAACTGGCCTCTTCCCTGTCCACCAGGCGTCTTCTTTGTCCAACTGGCCTCTTCCCTGTCTACCAGGCATCTTCTTTGTCCAACTGGCCTCTTTCCCGTCCATCAGGCGTCTTCTTTGTCCAACTGGCCTCATGCCTGTCCACCAGACGCCGTCTTTGTCCAACTGGCCTCCTCCCTGTCCACCAGGCGTCTTCTTTGTCCAACTGGTTTCTTCCCTATCCACCAGGCGTCTTCTTTATCCCACTGGTCTCTTCCCTGTCCACCAGGCGTCTTCTTTGTCCAACTGGCCTCGTCCCAGTCTACCAGGCGTCTTCTTTGTCCAACTGGTCTCTTCCCTATCCACCAGGAGTCTTCTTTGTCTAACTGGCCTCTTCCCTGTCCACCAGACGCCTTCTTGGTCCAACTGGCCTCTTCCCTGTCCACCAGACGCCTTCTTTCTCCAACTGACCTCTTCCCTGTCCACCAGGCGTCTTCTTTGTCCAGCTGGCCTCTTCCCTGTCCACCAGGCGTCTTCTTTGTCCAACTGGCCTCTACCCTGTCCACCAGGCGTCTTCTTTGTCCAACTGGCCTCTTCCTTGTCCACCAGGCCTCTTCTTTGTCCAACTGGCCTCTTCCCTGTCCACCAGGCGCCTTCTTTGTCCATCTGGCCTCATACCTGTCCACCAAGCATCTTCTTTGTCCAACTGGCCTCTTCCCTGTCCACCAGGCGTCTTCTTTGTCCAAGTGGCCTCTTCCCTGTCCATCAGGCGTTTTCTTTGTCCAACTGGCCTCTTTCCTGTCCACCAGGCGTCTTCTTTATCCCACTGGCCTCTCCCCTGTCCACCAGGCGTCTTCTTTGTCCAACTGGCCTCTTCCCTGTCCACCAGGCGTCTTCTTTGTCCAACAGGTCTCTTCCCTATCCACCAGGGGTCTTCTTTATCCCACTGGGGTCTCCCCTGTCCACCAGGCGTCTTCTTTGTCCAACTGGCCTCTTCCCTGTCCATCAGGCGTTTTCTTTGTCCAACTGGCCTCTTCCCTGTCCACCAGGCGTCTTCTGTGTCCAACTGGCCTCTTCCCTGTCCACCAGACGCCTTCTTGGTCCAACTGGCCTCTTCCCTGTCCACCAGACGCCTTCTTTGTCCAACTGACCTCTTCCCTGTCCACCAGGCGTCTTCCTTGTCCAGCTGGCCTCTTTCCTGTCCACCGGGCGTAGTCTTTGTCCAACTGGCCTCTTCCCTATCCACCAGGCGTCTTCTTTATCCCACTGGCCTCTTCCCTGTCCACCAGGCGTCTTCTTTGTTCAACTGGCCTCTTCCCTGTCCACCATACGTCTTCTTGGTCCAACTGGTCTCTTCCCTGTCCACCAGGCGTCTTCTTTGTCCAACTGGCCTCATGCCTGTCCACCAGACGCCCTCTTTGTCCAACTGGCCTCCTCCCTGTCCATCAGGCGTCTTCTTTGTCCAACTGGTTTCTTCCCTATCCACCAGGCGTCTTCTTTATCCAATTGGCCTCTGCCCTGTCCACCAGGCGTCTTCTTTGTCCCACTGGCCTCTTCCCTGTCTACCAGGCGTCTTCTTTGTCCACCTGGCCTCTTCCCTGTCCACCAGGCGTCCTCTTTGTCCAACTGGTCTCTTCCCTATCCACCAGGCGTCTTCTTTGTCCAACTGGCCTCGTCCCAGTCTACCAGGCGTCTTCTTTGTCCAACTGGCCTCTTTTCCGTCAACCAGGCGTCTTCTTTGTCCAACTGGCATCTTCCCTGTCTACCAGGCGTCTTCTTTGTCCAACTGGCCTCTCGCCTGTCCACCAGGCGTCTTGTTTGTCCGTCTGGCCTCTTCCCTGTCCACCAGGCGTCTTCTTGGTCCAACTGGCCTCTTCCCTGTCCACCAGACGCCTTCTTTGTCCAACTGGCCTCTTCCCTGCCAACCAGACGCCTTCATTGTCCAACTGGCCTCTTCCCTGTCCATCAGGCGTCTTCTTTGTCCAACTGGCCTCTTCCCTGTCTACCAGGCGTCTTCTTTGTCCAACTGGCCTCTCGCCTGTCCACCAGGCGTCTTGTTTGTCCAATTGGCCTCTTCCCTGTCCACCAGGCGTCTTCTTTGTCCAACTGGCCTCTTCCATGTCCACCAGGCATCTTCTTTCTCCAACTGACCTCTTCCCTGTCCACCAGGTGCCCTCTCTGTCCAGCTGGCCTCTTTCCTGTCCACCAGCCGCCTTCTTTGTCCACCTGGCCTCTTCCCTGTCCACCAGACGCCTTCTTTGTCCAACTGGCCTCTTCCCTATCCACCAGGCGTCTTCTTTGTCCGTCTGGCCTCTTCCCTGTCCACCAGGCGTCTTCTTTGTCCAACTGGCATCTTCCCTGTCTACCAGGCGTCTTCTTTGTCCAACTGGCCTCTCGCCTGTCCACCAGGCGTCTTCTTTGTCCACCTGGCCTCTTTCCTGTCCACCAGACGCCTTCTTTGTCCAACTGGCCTCTTCCCTATCCACCAGGCGTCTTCTTTGTCCGTCTGGCCTCTTCCCTGTCCACCAGGCGTCTTCTTTGTCCAACTGGCCCCTTCCCTGTCCACCAGGCGTCGTCTTTGTCCAACTGGCCTCTTCCCTGTCAACCAGACGCCTTCTTTGTCCAACTGGCCTCTTCCCTGCCAACCAGACGCCTTCTTTGTCCATATGGCCTCTTCCCTGTCCACCAGGCGTCTTCTTTGTCCAACTCGCATCTTCCCTGTCCACCAGGCGTCTTCTTTGTCCAACTGGCCTCTTCCCTGTCTACCAGGCGTCTTCTTTGTCCAACTGGCCTCTTTCCCGTCCATCAGGCGTCTTCTTTGTCCAACTGGACTCTTCCCTGTCTACCAGGCGTCTTCTTTGTCCAACTGGCCTCTTTCCCGTCCATCAGGCGTCTTCTTTGTCCAACAGGTCTCTTCCCTGTCCACCAGGCGTCTTCTTTATCCCACTGGCCTCTTCCCTGTCCACCAGGCGTCTTCTTTGTTCAACTGGCCTCTTCCCTGTCCACCAGGCGTCTTCTTTGTCCAACTGGCCTCATGCCTGTCCACCAGACGCCCTCTTTGTCCAACTGGCCTCCTTCCTGTCCACCAGGCGTCTTCTTTGTCCAACTGGTTTCTTCCCTATCCACCAGGCGTCTTCTTTATCCAACTGGCCTCTGCCCTGTCCACCAGGCGTCTTCTTTATCCCACTGGTCTCTTCCCTGTCCACCAGGCGTCTTCTTTGTCCAACTGGCCTCGTCCCAGTCTACCAGGCGTCTTCTTTGTCCAACAGGTCTCTTCCCTATCCACCAGGCGTCTTCTTTATCCCACTGGCCTCTCCCCTGTCCACCAGGCGTCTTCTTTGTCCAACTGGCCTCTTCCCTGTCCATCAGGCGTTTTCTTTGTCCAACTGGCCTCTTCCCTGCCAACCAGACGCCTTCTTTGTCCATATGGCCTCTTCCCTGTCCACCAGGCGTCTTCTTTGTCCAACTGGCATCTTCCCTGTCTACCAGACGCCTTCTTTGTCCAACTGGCCTCTTCCCTATCCACCAGGCGTCTTCTTTGTCCAACTGGCCTCTTCTCTGTCCACCAGACGCCTTCTTTGTCCAACTGGCCTCTTCCCTGCCAACCAGACGCCTTCTTTGTCCATATGGCCTCTTCCCTGTCCACCAGGCGTCTTCTTTGTCCACCTGGCCTCTTCCCTGTCCACCAGACGCCTTCTTTGTCCAACTGGCCTCTTCCCTATCCACCAGGCGTCTTCTTTGTCCGTCTGGCCTCTTCCCTGTCCACCAGGCGTCTTCTTTGTCCAACTGGCCCCTTCCCTGTCCACCAGGCGTCGTATTTGTCCAACTGGCCTCTTCCCTGTCAACCAGACGCCTTCTTTGTCCAACTGGCCTCTTCCCTGCCAACCAGACGCCTCCTTTTCCATATGGCCTCTTCCCTGTCCACCAGGCGTCTTCTTTGTCCAACTGGCCTCTTCCCTGTCTACCAGGCGTCTTCTTTGTCCAACTGGCCTCTTTCCCGTCCATCATGCGTCTTCTTTGTCCAACAGGTCTCTTCCCTGTCCACCAGGCGTCTTCTTTATCCCACTGGCCTCTTCCCTGTCCACCAGGCGTCTTCTTTGTTCAACTGGCCACTTCCCTGTCCACCAGGCGTCTTCTTTGTCCAACTGGCCTCATGCCTGTCCACTAGACGCCGTCTTTGTCCAACTGGCCTCCTCCCTGTCCACCAGGCGTCTTCTTTGTCCAACTGGCCTCTTCCCTGTCCACCAGGCGTCTTCTTTATCCAACTGGCCTCTGCCCTGTCCACCAGGCGTCTTCTTTGTCCCACTGGCCTCTTCCCTGTCTACCAGGCGTCTTCTTTCCCCAATTGGCCTCTTCCCTGTCCACCAGGCGTCTTCTTTGTCCAACTGGTCTCTTCCCTGTCCACCAGGCGTCTTCTTTGTCCAACTGGCCTCATGCCTGTCCACCAGACGCCGTCTTTGTCCAACTGGCCTCCTCCCTGTCCACCAGGCGTCTTCTTTGTCCAACTGGCCTCTTCCCTGTCCACCAGGCGTCTTCTTTATCCAACTGGCCTCTGCCCTGTCCACCAGGCGTCTTCTTTGTCCCACTGGCCTCTTCCCTGTCTACCAGGCGTCTTCTTTGTCCAACTGGCCTCTTCCCTGTCCACCAGGCGTCTTCTTTATCCCACTGGTCTCTTCCCTGTCCACCAGGCGTCTTCTGTGTCCAACTGGCCTCTCGCCTGTCCACCAGGCGTCTTCTTTGTCCACCTGGCCTCTTCCCTGTCCACCAGACGCCTTCTTTGTCCAACTGGCCTCTTCCCTGTCCACCAGGCGTCTTCTTTGTCCAACTGGCCTCTTCCCTGTCAACCAGACGCCTTCTTTGTCCAACTGGCCTCTTCCCTGCCAACCAGACGCCTTCTTTGTCCATATGGCCTCTTCCCTGTCCACCAGGCGTCTTCTTTGTCCAACTGGCCTCTTCCCTGTCCACCAGGCGTCTTCTTTGTCCAACTGGCCTCTTCCCTGTCTACCAGGCATCTTCTTTGTCCAACTGGCCTCTTTCCCGTCCATCAGGCGTCTTCTTTGTCCAACTGGCCTCATGCCTGTCCACCAGACGCCGTCTTTGTCCAACTGGCCTCCTCCCTGTCCACCAGGCGTCTTCTTTGTCCAACTGGTTTCTTCCCTATCCACCAGGCGTCTTCTTTATCCCACTGGTCTCTTCCCTGTCCACCAGGCGTCTTCTTTGTCCAACTGGCCTCGTCCCAGTCTACCAGGCGTCTTCTTTGTCCAACTGGTCTCTTCCCTATCCACCAGGAGTCTTCTTTGTCTAACTGGCCTCTTCCCTGTCCACCAGACGCCTTCTTGGTCCAACTGGCCTCTTCCCTGTCCACCAGACGCCTTCTTTCTCCAACTGACCTCTTCCCTGTCCACCAGGCGTCTTCTTTGTCCAGCTGGCCTCTTCCCTGTCCACCAGGCGTCTTCTTTGTCCAACTGGCCTCTACCCTGTCCACCAGGCGTCTTCTTTGTCCAACTGGCCTCTTCCTTGTCCACCAGGCCTCTTCTTTGTCCAACTGGCCTCTTCCCTGTCCACCAGGCGCCTTCTTTGTCCATCTGGCCTCATACCTGTCCACCAAGCATCTTCTTTGTCCAACTGGCCTCTTCCCTGTCCACCAGGCGTCTTCTTTGTCCAAGTGGCCTCTTCCCTGTCCATCAGGCGTTTTCTTTGTCCAACTGGCCTCTTTCCTGTCCACCAGGCGTCTTCTTTATCCCACTGGCCTCTCCCCTGTCCACCAGGCGTCTTCTTTGTCCAACTGGCCTCTTCCCTGTCCACCAGGCGTCTTCTTTGTCCAACAGGTCTCTTCCCTATCCACCAGGGGTCTTCTTTATCCCACTGGGGTCTCCCCTGTCCACCAGGCGTCTTCTTTGTCCAACTGGCCTCTTCCCTGTCCATCAGGCGTTTTCTTTGTCCAACTGGCCTCTTCCCTGTCCACCAGGCGTCTTCTGTGTCCAACTGGCCTCTTCCCTGTCCACCAGACGCCTTCTTGGTCCAACTGGCCTCTTCCCTGTCCACCAGACGCCTTCTTTGTCCAACTGACCTCTTCCCTGTCCACCAGGCGTCTTCCTTGTCCAGCTGGCCTCTTTCCTGTCCACCGGGCGTAGTCTTTGTCCAACTGGCCTCTTCCCTATCCACCAGGCGTCTTCTTTATCCCACTGGCCTCTTCCCTGTCCACCAGGCGTCTTCTTTGTTCAACTGGCCTCTTCCCTGTCCACCATACGTCTTCTTGGTCCAACTGGTCTCTTCCCTGTCCACCAGGCGTCTTCTTTGTCCAACTGGCCTCATGCCTGTCCACCAGACGCCCTCTTTGTCCAACTGGCCTCCTCCCTGTCCATCAGGCGTCTTCTTTGTCCAACTGGTTTCTTCCCTATCCACCAGGCGTCTTCTTTATCCAATTGGCCTCTGCCCTGTCCACCAGGCGTCTTCTTTGTCCCACTGGCCTCTTCCCTGTCTACCAGGCGTCTTCTTTGTCCACCTGGCCTCTTCCCTGTCCACCAGGCGTCCTCTTTGTCCAACTGGTCTCTTCCCTATCCACCAGGCGTCTTCTTTGTCCAACTGGCCTCGTCCCAGTCTACCAGGCGTCTTCTTTGTCCAACTGGCCTCTTTTCCGTCAACCAGGCGTCTTCTTTGTCCAACTGGCATCTTCCCTGTCTACCAGGCGTCTTCTTTGTCCAACTGGCCTCTCGCCTGTCCACCAGGCGTCTTGTTTGTCCGTCTGGCCTCTTCCCTGTCCACCAGGCGTCTTCTTGGTCCAACTGGCCTCTTCCCTGTCCACCAGACGCCTTCTTTGTCCAACTGGCCTCTTCCCTGCCAACCAGACGCCTTCATTGTCCAACTGGCCTCTTCCCTGTCCATCAGGCGTCTTCTTTGTCCAACTGGCCTCTTCCCTGTCTACCAGGCGTCTTCTTTGTCCAACTGGCCTCTCGCCTGTCCACCAGGCGTCTTGTTTGTCCAATTGGCCTCTTCCCTGTCCACCAGGCGTCTTCTTTGTCCAACTGGCCTCTTCCATGTCCACCAGGCATCTTCTTTCTCCAACTGACCTCTTCCCTGTCCACCAGGTGCCCTCTCTGTCCAGCTGGCCTCTTTCCTGTCCACCAGCCGCCTTCTTTGTCCACCTGGCCTCTTCCCTGTCCACCAGACGCCTTCTTTGTCCAACTGGCCTCTTCCCTATCCACCAGGCGTCTTCTTTGTCCGTCTGGCCTCTTCCCTGTCCACCAGGCGTCTTCTTTGTCCAACTGGCATCTTCCCTGTCTACCAGGCGTCTTCTTTGTCCAACTGGCCTCTCGCCTGTCCACCAGGCGTCTTCTTTGTCCACCTGGCCTCTTTCCTGTCCACCAGACGCCTTCTTTGTCCAACTGGCCTCTTCCCTATCCACCAGGCGTCTTCTTTGTCCGTCTGGCCTCTTCCCTGTCCACCAGGCGTCTTCTTTGTCCAACTGGCCCCTTCCCTGTCCACCAGGCGTCGTCTTTGTCCAACTGGCCTCTTCCCTGTCAACCAGACGCCTTCTTTGTCCAACTGGCCTCTTCCCTGCCAACCAGACGCCTTCTTTGTCCATATGGCCTCTTCCCTGTCCACCAGGCGTCTTCTTTGTCCAACTCGCATCTTCCCTGTCCACCAGGCGTCTTCTTTGTCCAACTGGCCTCTTCCCTGTCTACCAGGCGTCTTCTTTGTCCAACTGGCCTCTTTCCCGTCCATCAGGCGTCTTCTTTGTCCAACTGGACTCTTCCCTGTCTACCAGGCGTCTTCTTTGTCCAACTGGCCTCTTTCCCGTCCATCAGGCGTCTTCTTTGTCCAACAGGTCTCTTCCCTGTCCACCAGGCGTCTTCTTTATCCCACTGGCCTCTTCCCTGTCCACCAGGCGTCTTCTTTGTTCAACTGGCCTCTTCCCTGTCCACCAGGCGTCTTCTTTGTCCAACTGGCCTCATGCCTGTCCACCAGACGCCCTCTTTGTCCAACTGGCCTCCTTCCTGTCCACCAGGCGTCTTCTTTGTCCAACTGGTTTCTTCCCTATCCACCAGGCGTCTTCTTTATCCAACTGGCCTCTGCCCTGTCCACCAGGCGTCTTCTTTATCCCACTGGTCTCTTCCCTGTCCACCAGGCGTCTTCTTTGTCCAACTGGCCTCGTCCCAGTCTACCAGGCGTCTTCTTTGTCCAACAGGTCTCTTCCCTATCCACCAGGCGTCTTCTTTATCCCACTGGCCTCTCCCCTGTCCACCAGGCGTCTTCTTTGTCCAACTGGCCTCTTCCCTGTCCATCAGGCGTTTTCTTTGTCCAACTGGCCTCTTCCCTGTCCACCAGGCGCCTTCTTTGTCCATCTCGCCTCATACCTGTCCACCAAGCATCTTCTTTGTCCAACTGGCCTCTTCCCTGTCCACCAGGCGTCTTCTTTGTCCAACTGGCCTCTTCCCTGTCCATCAGGCGTTTTCTTTGTCCAACTGGCCTCTTTCCTGTCCACCAGGCGTCTTCTTTATCCCACTGGCCTCTCCCCTGTCCACCAGGCGTCTTCTTTGTCCAACTGGCCTCTTCCCTGTCCACCAGGCGTCTTCTTTGTCCAACTGGCCTCTTTCCCGTCCATCAGGCATCTTCTTTGTCCAACAGGTCTCTTCCCTATCCACCAGGGGTCTTCTTTATCCCACTGGGGTCTCCCCTGTCCAACAGGCGTCTTCTTTGTCCAACTGGCCTCTTCCCTGTCCACCAGGCGTCTTCTTTGTCCAACTGGCCTCTTCCCTGTCCACCAGACGCCTTCTTGGTCCAACTGGCCTCTTCCCTGTCCACCAGACGCCTTCTTTGTCCAACTGACCTCTTCCCTGTCCACCAGGCGTCTTCCTTGTCCAGCTGGCCTCTTCCCTGTCCACCGGGCGTAGTCTTTGTCCAACTGGCCTCTTCCCTATCCACCAGGCCTCTTCTTTATCCCACTGGCCTCTTCCCTGTCCACCAGGCGTCTTCTTTGTTCAACTGGCCTCTTCCCTGTCCACCATACGTCTTCTTGGTCCAACTGGTCTCTTCCCTGTCCACCAGGCGTCTTCTTTGTCCAACTGGCCTCATGCCTGTCCACCAGACGCCGTCTTTGTCCAACTGGCCTCCTCCCTGTCCATCAGGCGTCTTCTTTGTCCAACTGGTTTCTTCCCTATCCACCAGGCGTCTTCTTTATCCAATTGGCCTCTGCCCTGTCCACCCGGCGTCTTCTTTGTCCAACTGGTCTCTTCCCTGTCCACCAGGCGTCTTCTTTGTCCAACTGGTCTCTTCCCTGTCCACCAGGCGTCTTCTTTGTCCAACTGGCCTCGTCCCAGTCTACCAGGCGTCTTCTTTGTCCAAGTGGCCTCTTTTCCGTCAACCAGGCGTCTTCTTTGTCCAACAGGTCTCTTCCCTATCCACCAGGCGTCTTCTTTATCCCACTGGCCTCTCCCCTGTGCACCAGGCGTCTTCTTTGTCCAACTGGCCTCTTCCCTGTCCATCAGGCGTTTTCTTTGTCCAACAGGTCTCTTCCCTATCCACCAGGCGTCTTCTTTATCCCACTGGCCTCTCCCCTGTGCACCAGGCGTCTTCTTTGTCCAACTGGCCTCTTCCCTGTCCATCAGGCGTTTTCTTTGTCCAACAGGTCTCTTCCCTATCCACCAGGCGTCTTCTTTATGCCACTGGCCTCTTCCCTGTCCACCAGACGCCTTCTTGGTCCAGCCTAACCTCTTCCCTGTCGACCAGGCGTCTTCCTTGTCCAGCTGGCCTCTTTCCTGTCCACCGGGCGTAGTCTTTGTCCAACTGGCCTCTTCCCTGTCCACCAGGCGTCTTCTTTGTCCAACTGGCCTCTTCCCTGTCCACCAGGCGTCTTCTTTGTCCAACTGGCCTCCGTCCTGTCCACCAGGAGTCTTCTTTGTCCAAATGGCCTCCGTCCTGTCCACCAGGCGTCTTCTTTGTCCAACTGGCTTCTTCCCTGTCCACCAGGCGCCTTCTTTGTCCAACTGGCCTCTTCCCTGTCCACCAGGAGTCTTCTTTGTCCAACTGGCCTCTTCCCTGTCCACCAGAAGTCTTCTTTGTCCAACTGGCCTCTTCCCTGTCCACCAGGCGTCTTCTTTGTCCAACTGGTCTCTTCCCTATCCACCAGGAGTCTTCTTTGTCTAACTGGCCTCTTCTCTGTCCACCAGACGCCTTCTTGGTCCAACTGGCCTCTTCCCTGTCCACCAGACGCCTTCTTTCTCCAAATCACATCTTCCCTGTCCACCAGGCGTCTTCTTTGTCCAACTGGCCTCTTCCCTGTCCACCAGGCGTCTTCTTTGTCCAACTGGCCTCTTCCCTGTCCACCAGGCGTCTTCTTTGTCCAACTGGCCTCTTCCCTGTTCACCAGGCGTCTTCTTTGTCCAACTGGCCTCTTCCCTGTCCACCAGGCGCCTTCTTTGTCCATCTGGCCTCATACCTGTCCACCAAGCATCTTCTTTGTCCAACTGGCCTCTTCCCTGTCCACCAGGCGTCTTCTTTGTCCAACTGGCCTCTTCCCTGTCCATCAGGCGTTTTCTTTGTCCAACTGGCCTCTTCCCTGTCCACCAGGCGTCTTCTTTATCCCACTGGCCTCTCCCCTGTCCACCAGGCGTCTTTTTTGTCCAACTGGCCTCTTCCCTGTCCATCAGGCGTTTTCTTTGTCCAACTGGCCTCTTTCCCGTCCACCAGGCGTCTTCTTTGTCCAACAGGTCTCTTCCCTATCCACCAGGGGTCTTCTTTATCCCACTGGGGTCTCCCCTGTCCACCAGGCGTCTTCTTTGTCCAACTGGCCTCTTCCCTGTCCACCAGGCGTCTTCTTTCCCCAATTGGCCTCTTCCCTGTCCACCAGGCGTCTTCTTTGTCCGACTGGCCTCTTCCATGTCCACCAGGCATCTTCTTTCTCCAACTGACCTCTTCCCTGTCCACCAGGCGCCCTCTCTGTCCAGCTGGCCTCTTTTCTGTCCACCAGTCGCCTTCTTTGTCCACCTGGCCTCTTCCCTGTCCACCAGACGCCTTCTTTGTCCAACTGGCCTCTTCCCTATCCACCAGGCGTCTTCTTTGTCCGTCTGGCCTCTTCCCTGTCCACCAGGCGTCTTCTTTGTCCAACTGGCCCCTTCCCTGTCCACCAGGCGTCGTCTTTGTCCAACTGGCCTCCTCCCTGTCCATCAGACGCCTTCTTTGTCCAACTGGCCTCTTCCCTGCCAACCAGACGCCTTCTTTGTCCATCTGGCCTCTTCCCTGTCCACCAGACGCCTTCTTTGTCCAACTGGCCTCTTCCCTATCCACCAGGCGTTTTCTTTGTCCGTCTGGCCTCTTCCCTGTCCACCAGGCGTCTTCTTTGTCCAACTGGCCTCTTCTCTGTCCACCAGACGCCTTCTTTGTCCAACTGGCCTCTTCCCTGCCAACCAGACGCCTTCTTTGTCCATATGGCCTCTTCCCTGTCCACCAGGCGTCTTCTTTGTCCAACTGGCATCTTCCCTGTCTACCAGACGCCTTCTTTGTCCAACTGGCCTCTTCCCTATCCACCAGGCGTCTTCTTTGTCCAACTGGCCTCTTCTCTGTCCACCAGACGCCTTCTTTGTCCAACTGGCCTCTTCCCTGCCAACCAGACGCCTTCTTTGTCCATATGGCCTCTTCCCTGTCCACCAGGCGTCTTCTTTGTCCACCTGGCCTCTTCCCTGTCCACCAGACGCCTTCTTTGTCCAACTGGCCTCTTCCCTATCCACCAGGCGTCTTCTTTGTCCGTCTGGCCTCTTCCCTGTCCACCAGGCGTCTTCTTTGTCCAACTGGCCCCTTCCCTGTCCACCAGGCGTCGTATTTGTCCAACTGGCCTCTTCCCTGTCAACCAGACGCCTTCTTTGTCCAACTGGCCTCTTCCCTGCCAACCAGACGCCTCCTTTTCCATATGGCCTCTTCCCTGTCCACCAGGCGTCTTCTTTGTCCAACTGGCCTCTTCCCTGTCTACCAGGCGTCTTCTTTGTCCAACTGGCCTCTTTCCCGTCCATCAGGCGTCTTCTTTGTCCAACAGGTCTCTTCCCTGTCCACCAGGCGTCTTCTTTATCCCACTGGCCTCTTCCCTGTCCACCAGGCGTCTTCTTTGTTCAACTGGCCACTTCCCTGTCCACCAGGCGTCTTCTTTGTCCAACTGGCCTCATGCCTGTCCACTAGACGCCGTCTTTGTCCAACTGGCCTCCTCCCTGTCCACCAGGCGTCTTCTTTGTCCAACTGGCCTCTTCCCTGTCCACCAGGCGTCTTCTTTATCCAACTGGCCTCTGCCCTGTCCACCAGGCGTCTTCTTTGTCCCACTGGCCTCTTCCCTGTCTACCAGGCGTCTTCTTTCCCCAATTGGCCTCTTCCCTGTCCACCAGGCGTCTTCTTTGTCCAACTGGTCTCTTCCCTGTCCACCAGGCGTCTTCTTTGTCCAACTGGCCTCATGCCTGTCCACCAGACGCCGTCTTTGTCCAACTGGCCTCCTCCCTGTCCACCAGGCGTCTTCTTTGTCCAACTGGCCTCTTCCCTGTCCACCAGGCGTCTTCTTTATCCAACTGGCCTCTGCCCTGTCCACCAGGCGTCTTCTTTGTCCCACTGGCCTCTTCCCTGTCTACCAGGCGTCTTCTTTGTCCAACTGGCCTCTTCCCTGTCCACCAGGCGTCTTCTTTATCCCACTGGTCTCTTCCCTGTCCACCAGGCGTCTTCTGTGTCCAACTGGCCTCTCGCCTGTCCACCAGGCGTCTTCTTTGTCCACCTGGCCTCTTCCCTGTCCACCAGACGCCTTCTTTGTCCAACTGGCCTCTTCCCTGTCCACCAGGCGTCTTCTTTGTCCAACTGGCCTCTTCCCTGTCAACCAGACGCCTTCTTTGTCCAACTGGCCTCTTCCCTGCCAACCAGACGCCTTCTTTGTCCATATGGCCTCTTCCCTGTCCACCAGGCGTCTTCTTTGTCCAACTGGCCTCTTCCCTGTCCACCAGGCGTCTTCTTTGTCCAACTGGCCTCTTCCCTGTCTACCAGGCATCTTCTTTGTCCAACTGGCCTCTTTCCCGTCCATCAGGCGTCTTCTTTGTCCAACTGGCCTCATGCCTGTCCACCAGACGCCGTCTTTGTCCAACTGGCCTCCTCCCTGTCCACCAGGCGTCTTCTTTGTCCAACTGGTTTCTTCCCTATCCACCAGGCGTCTTCTTTATCCCACTGGTCTCTTCCCTGTCCACCAGGCGTCTTCTTTGTCCAACTGGCCTCGTCCCAGTCTACCAGGCGTCTTCTTTGTCCAACTGGTCTCTTCCCTATCCACCAGGAGTCTTCTTTGTCTAACTGGCCTCTTCCCTGTCCACCAGACGCCTTCTTGGTCCAACTGGCCTCTTCCCTGTCCACCAGACGCCTTCTTTCTCCAACTGACCTCTTCCCTGTCCACCAGGCGTCTTCTTTGTCCAGCTGGCCTCTTCCCTGTCCACCAGGCGTCTTCTTTGTCCAACTGGCCTCTACCCTGTCCACCAGGCGTCTTCTTTGTCCAACTGGCCTCTTCCTTGTCCACCAGGCCTCTTCTTTGTCCAACTGGCCTCTTCCCTGTCCACCAGGCGCCTTCTTTGTCCATCTGGCCTCATACCTGTCCACCAAGCATCTTCTTTGTCCAACTGGCCTCTTCCCTGTCCACCAGGCGTCTTCTTTGTCCAAGTGGCCTCTTCCCTGTCCATCAGGCGTTTTCTTTGTCCAACTGGCCTCTTTCCTGTCCACCAGGCGTCTTCTTTATCCCACTGGCCTCTCCCCTGTCCACCAGGCGTCTTCTTTGTCCAACTGGCCTCTTCCCTGTCCACCAGGCGTCTTCTTTGTCCAACAGGTCTCTTCCCTATCCACCAGGGGTCTTCTTTATCCCACTGGGGTCTCCCCTGTCCACCAGGCGTCTTCTTTGTCCAACTGGCCTCTTCCCTGTCCATCAGGCGTTTTCTTTGTCCAACTGGCCTCTTCCCTGTCCACCAGGCGTCTTCTGTGTCCAACTGGCCTCTTCCCTGTCCACCAGACGCCTTCTTGGTCCAACTGGGCTCTTCCCTGTCCACCAGACGCCTTCTTTGTCCAACTGACCTCTTCCCTGTCCACCAGGCGTCTTCCTTGTCCAGCTGGCCTCTTTCCTGTCCACCGGGCGTAGTCTTTGTCCAACTGGCCTCTTCCCTATCCACCAGGCGTCTTCTTTATCCCACTGGCCTCTTCCCTGTCCACCAGGCGTCTTCTTTGTTCAACTGGCCTCTTCCCTGTCCACCATACGTCTTCTTGGTCCAACTGGTCTCTTCCCTGTCCACCAGGCGTCTTCTTTGTCCAACTGGCCTCATGCCTGTCCACCAGACGCCCTCTTTGTCCAACTGGCCTCCTCCCTGTCCATCAGGCGTCTTCTTTGTCCAACTGGTTTCTTCCCTATCCACCAGGCGTCTTCTTTATCCAATTGGCCTCTGCCCTGTCCACCAGGCGTCTTCTTTGTCCCACTGGCCTCTTCCCTGTCTACCAGGCGTCTTCTTTGTCCACCTGGCCTCTTCCCTGTCCACCAGGCGTCCTCTTTGTCCAACTGGTCTCTTCCCTATCCACCAGGCGTCTTCTTTGTCCAACTGGCCTCGTCCCAGTCTACCAGGCGTCTTCTTTGTCCAACTGGCCTCTTTTCCGTCAACCAGGCGTCTTCTTTGTCCAACTGGCATCTTCCCTGTCTACCAGGCGTCTTCTTTGTCCAACTGGCCTCTGCCTGTCCACCAGGCGTCTTGTTTGTCCGTCTGGCCTCTTCCCTGTCCACCAGGCGTCTTCTTGGTCCAACTGGCCTCTTCCCTGTCCACCAGACGCCTTCTTTGTCCAACTGGCCTCTTCCCTGCCAACCAGACGCCTTCATTGTCCAACTGGCCTCTTCCCTGTCCATCAGGCGTCTTCTTTGTCCAACTGGCATCTTCCCTGTCTACCAGGCGTCTTCTTTGTCCAACTGGCCTCTCGCCTGTCCACCAGGCGTCTTGTTTGTCCAATTGGCCTCTTCCCTGTCCACCAGGCGTCTTCTTTGTCCAACTGGCCTCTTCCATGTCCACCAGGCATCTTCTTTCTCCAACTGACCTCTTCCCTGTCCACCAGGTGCCCTCTCTGTCCAGCTGGCCTCTTTCCTGTCCACCAGCCGCCTTCTTTGTCCACCTGGCCTCTTCCCTGTCCACCAGACGCCTTCTTTGTCCAACTGGCCTCTTCCCTATCCACCAGGCGTCTTCTTTGTCCGTCTGGCCTCTTCCCTGTCCACCAGGCGTCTTCTTTGTCCAACTGGCATCTTCCCTGTCTACCAGGCGTCTTCTTTGTCCAACTGGCCTCTCGCCTGTCCACCAGGCGTCTTCTTTGTCCACCTGGCCTCTTTCCTGTCCACCAGACGCCTTCTTTGTCCAACTGGCCTCTTCCCTATCCACCAGGCGTCTTCTTTGTCCGTCTGGCCTCTTCCCTGTCCACCAGGCGTCTTCTTTGTCCAACTGGCCCCTTCCCTGTCCACCAGGCGTCGTCTTTGTCCAACTGGCCTCTTCCCTGTCAACCAGACGCCTTCTTTGTCCAACTGGCCTCTTCCCTGCCAACCAGACGCCTTCTTTGTCCATATGGCCTCTTCCCTGTCCACCAGGCGTCTTCTTTGTCCAACTCGCATCTTCCCTGTCCACCAGGCGTCTTCTTTGTCCAACTGGCCTCTTCCCTGTCTACCAGGCGTCTTCTTTGTCCAACTGGCCTCTTTCCCGTCCATCAGGCGTCTTCTTTGTCCAACTGGACTCTTCCCTGTCTACCAGGCGTCTTCTTTGTCCAACTGGCCTCTTTCCCGTCCATCAGGCGTCTTCTTTGTCCAACAGGTCTCTTCCCTGTCCACCAGGCGTCTTCTTTATCCCACTGGCCTCTTCCCTGTCCACCAGGCGTCTTCTTTGTTCAACTGGCCTCTTCCCTGTCCACCAGGCGTCTTCTTTGTCCAACTGGCCTCATGCCTGTCCACCAGACGCCCTCTTTGTCCAACTGGCCTCCTTCCTGTCCACCAGGCGTCTTCTTTGTCCAACTGGTTTCTTCCCTATCCACCAGGCGTCTTCTTTATCCAACTGGCCTCTGCCCTGTCCACCAGGCGTCTTCTTTATCCCACTGGTCTCTTCCCTGTCCACCAGGCGTCTTCTTTGTCCAACTGGCCTCGTCCCAGTCTACCAGGCGTCTTCTTTGTCCAACAGGTCTCTTCCCTATCCACCAGGCGTCTTCTTTATCCCACTGGCCTCTCCCCTGTCCACCAGGCGTCTTCTTTGTCCAACTGGCCTCTTCCCTGTCCATCAGGCGTTTTCTTTGTCCAACTGGCCTCTTCCCTGTCCACCAGGCGCCTTCTTTGTCCATCTCGCCTCATACCTGTCCACCAAGCATCTTCTTTGTCCAACTGGCCTCTTCCCTGTCCACCAGGCGTCTTCTTTGTCCAACTGGCCTCTTCCCTGTCCATCAGGCGTTTTCTTTGTCCAACTGGCCTCTTTCCTGTCCACCAGGCGTCTTCTTTATCCCACTGGCCTCTCCCCTGTCCACCAGGCGTCTTCTTTGTCCAACTGGCCTCTTCCCTGTCCACCAGGCGTCTTCTTTGTCCAACTGGCCTCTTTCCCGTCCATCAGGCATCTTCTTTGTCCAACAGGTCTCTTCCCTATCCACCAGGGGTCTTCTTTATCCCACTGGGGTCTCCCCTGTCCAACAGGCGTCTTCTTTGTCCAACTGGCCTCTTCCCTGTCCATCAGGCGTTTTCTTTGTCCAACTGGCCTCTTCCCTGTCCACCAGGCGTCTTCTTTGTCCAACTGGCCTCTTCCCTGTCCACCAGACGCCTTCTTGGTCCAACTGGCCTCTTCCCTGTCCACCAGACGCCTTCTTTGTCCAACTGACCTCTTCCCTGTCCACCAGGCGTCTTCCTTGTCCAGCTGGCCTCTTCCCTGTCCACCGGGCGTAGTCTTTGTCCAACTGGCCTCTTCCCTATCCACCAGGCCTCTTCTTTATCCCACTGGCCTCTTCCCTGTCCACCAGGCGTCTTCTTTGTTCAACTGGCCTCTTCCCTGTCCACCATACGTCTTCTTGGTCCAACTGGTCTCTTCCCTGTCCACCAGGCGTCTTCTTTGTCCAACTGGCCTCATGCCTGTCCACCAGACGCCGTCTTTGTCCAACTGGCCTCCTCCCTGTCCATCAGGCGTCTTCTTTGTCCAACTGGTTTCTTCCCTATCCACCAGGCGTCTTCTTTATCCAATTGGCCTCTGCCCTGTCCACCCGGCGTCTTCTTTGTCCAACTGGTCTCTTCCCTGTCCACCAGGCGTCTTCTTTGTCCAACTGGTCTCTTCCCTGTCCACCAGGCGTCTTCTTTGTCCAACTGGCCTCGTCCCAGTCTACCAGGCGTCTTCTTTGTCCAAGTGGCCTCTTTTCCGTCAACCAGGCGTCTTCTTTGTCCAACAGGTCTCTTCCCTATCCACCAGGCGTCTTCTTTATCCCACTGGCCTCTCCCCTGTGCACCAGGCGTCTTCTTTGTCCAACTGGCCTCTTCCCTGTCCATTAGGCGTTTTCTTTGTCCAACTAGCCTCTTCCCTGTCCACCAGGCGTCTTCTTTATCCCACTGGCCTCTCCCCTGTGCACCAGGCGTCTTCTTTGTCCAACTGGCCTCTTTCCTGTCCATCAGGCGTTTTCTTTGTCCAACTGGCCTCTTTCCCGTCCACCAGGCGTCTTCTTTGTCCAACAGGTCTCTTCCCTATCCACCAGGCGTCTTCTTTATGCCACTGGCCTCTCCCCTGTCCACCAGGTGTCTTCTTTGTCCAACTGGCCTCTTCCCTGTCCATCAGGCGTTTTCTTTGTCCAACTGGCCTCTTTCCCGTCCACCAGGCGTCTTCTTTGTCCAACTGGTCTCTTCCCTATCCACCAGGCGTCTTCTTTGTCCAACTGGCCTCTTCCCTGTCCACCAGACGCCTTCTTGGTCCAACTAACCTCTTCCCTGTCGACCAGGCGTCTTCCTTGTCCAGCTGGCCTCTTTCCTGTCCACCGGGCGTAGTCTTTGTCCAACTGGCCTCTTCCCTGTCCACCAGGCGTCTTCTTTGTCCAACTGGCCTCTTCCCTGTCCACCAGGCGTCTTCTTTATCCAACTGGCCTCCGTCCTGTCCACCAGGAGTCTTCTTTGTCCAAATGGCCTCCGTCCTGTCCACCAGGCGTCTTCTTTGTCCAACTGGCTTCTTCCCTGTCCACCAGGCGCCTTCTTTGTCCAACTGGCCTCTTCCCTGTCCACCAGGAGTCTTCTTTGTCCAACTGGCCTCTTCCCTGTCCACCAGAAGTCTTCTTTGTCCAACTGGCCTCTTCCCTGTCCACCAGGCGTCTTCTTTGTCCAACTGGTCTCTTCCCTATCCACCAGGAGTCTTCTTTGTCTAACTGGCCTCTTCTCTGTCCACCAGACGCCTTCTTGGTCCAACTGGCCTCTTCCCTGTCCACCAGACGCCTTCTTTCTCCAAATGACATCTTCCCTGTCCACCAGGCGTCTTCTTTGTCCAACTGGCCTCTTCCCTGTCCACCAGGCGTCTTCTTTGTCCAACTGGCCTCTTCCCTGTCCACCAGGCGTCTTCTTTGTCCAACTGGCCTCTTCCCTGTTCACCAGGCGTCTTCTTTGTCCAACTGGCCTCTTCCCTGTCCACCAGGCGCCTTCTTTGTCCATCTGGCCTCATACCTGTCCACCAAGCATCTTCTTTGTCCAACTGGCCTCTTCCCTGTCCACCAGGCGTCTTCTTTGTCCAACTGGCCTCTTCCCTGTCCATCAGGCGTTTTCTTTGTCCAACTGGCCTCTTCCCTGTCCACCAGGCGTCTTCTTTATCCCACTGGCCTCTCCCCTGTCCACCAGGCGTCTTTTTTGTCCAACTGGCCTCTTCCCTGTCCATCAGGCGTTTTCTTTGTCCAACTGGCCTCTTTCCCGTCCACCAGGCGTCTTCTTTGTCCAACAGGTCTCTTCCCTATCCACCAGGGGTTTTCTTTATCCCACTGGGGTCTCCCCTGTCCACCAGGCGTCTTCTTTGTCCAACTGGCCTCTTCCCTGTCCATCAGGCGTCTTCTTTGTCCAACTGGCCTCTTCCCTGTCCACCAGACGCCTTCGTGGTCCAACTGGCCTCTTCCCTGTCCACCAGGCGTCTTCCTTGTCCAGCTGGCCTCTTTCCTGTCCACCGGGCGTAGTCTTTGTCCAACTGGCCTCTTCCCTGTCTACCAGGCGTCTTCTTTGTCCAACTGGTCTCTTCCCTGTCCACCAGGCGTCTTCCTTGTCCAGCTGGCCTCTTTCCTGTCCACCAGGCGTCTTCTTTGTCCAACTGGCCTCTTCCCTGTCCACCAGGCGTCTTCTTTGTCCAACTGGCCTCTTCCCTGTCCACCAGGCGTCTTCTTTGTCCAACTGGCCTCTTCCCTGTCCACCAGGCGTCTTCTTTGTCCAACTGGCTTCTTCCCTGTCCACCAAGCATCTTCTTTGTCCAACTGGCCTCTTCCCTGTCCACCAGGCGTCTACTTTGTCCAACTGGCCTCTTCCCTGTCCACCAGGCGTCTTCTTTGTCCAACTGGCCTCCTCCCTGTCCACCAGGCGCCTTCTTTGTCCATCTGGCCTCATACCTGTCCACCAAGCATCTTCTTTGTCCATCTGGCCTCTTCCCTGTCCACCAGGCGTCTTCTTTGTCCAACTGGGCTATTCCATGTCCACCAGGCGTCTTCTTTGTCCATATGGCCGCACACCTGTCCACCAGGCGTCTTCTTTGTCCATCTGGCCTCTTTGCTGCCCCACTAACCTCTTTCCGGTCCCACCGGCCTCTTCCATGTCGTAACCATACAATAGACGTCTTGTTTACGCAATAGTCTTTCTTATACAAGAAGCATATTGACTATACAAGAGGCATATTGACTATACAAGAAGCATATTGACTATACAACAGGCATCTCGTTTATACAAAAGCGTCTCTGCTATGAAAAAAAACCTAGACGTAAATAGGGCAATTGGTACCGACAGCGAATTTCTGTTCACTTAGTGGGGAGGATGGGGCTCTCTGGCTCCGTTGGTTAGCAGACTGAGCTGCAGATCACAGGCACGAACTCTGGTTCATGCATCATCTGGGGCAATTTTATTCCAACCCCATTTCATTGTCTCGGGAGGTTTTAGCCGTCTTGGACGCAAAAGCAAGGTAAAACACCAACCCTTTTTATTTAATTTTATTTCCCTCTCTTGTCTTGGCGTCAGGAGCTGTGCCGAGACACCCCGGACGGCCCTGGCGAAATCGACAAAAACTGCGCATTCTGGCTGAAACCGATCGATACGAAGACTGCCTTTAAACGACTGAGCGAGACAGGTAATATTGACAGGCAGGAATAAAAGCCATATGCGTCTTGCAAACAACCGTCTCATACCACACATGCATATTCCATTGATTTAAGAAGGTCTAATGTAGCCTTCGTACTTAATATCCATGGACCTGGGACCCAACTTATACCTTAATCGCGAAGGCATATCCACTCTTCTCATAACGTTTCATACGATATAATTCTATTAATCTGAGAAGACCAAGGTGATTAGCTATTTAGCATAATACTATTTAGCATAGTAATATTTTGCATATGGATTGATTAATTTCTTTGGAGCAATGAATAGGCGGTTTCTGATTGGCGTTATGTCACACGTTCGCAATGGCTGGGCATTAAAACTTTATTGCCCGAACGGCCGCCCATAGAATTGATTATTCCATTATTGCCCGTTACGTCGCTCCATACGCCTGTACAGTCACTACAGGATCTGTCTAGACCACGCGAGACAAGGATACTTATGCTCTACGTCGATGCTATAGAGTCAACGGTATATTTTGTGTACCTTCCGGTGTCTCTTTGGAGAGATCAATGTCTTAACTTTAATTATATATCCGGAGTGTATAATCCGAACTGTCTGGACCAAAGCAGATCGTTCACGGACAAACCGCGCAGCCAGCCAGTTCATAGCAGTGCACCATACGCAGCTGTAGCAGGAAGTAGCATAAACCGTAACGGATATAAATGTCCCCCAGGATGATACCAGAACTTTCCAGTCGTCCTCTGCTAAATTTGGTGTTGGCCTACATGTGAAACACATGCTCTGTGGAGGTAACTTTATGAAGATTGTAGTTATTAATAAATGGGTATTATTTTATGACAAATATCTGCTCTATATGGGTTCTTTTTCATGAGGAATGTCCGCTCTCTCAGGCATTAGAGAGTGTCCATGACGTCCCCGCACAGGATTTGTGTAGCAAACCCTTCTTCTAACAATAGCATTGCTGCCAACATCGGGCACACGTACGGCACTAACGCATGACGTTTCTAATTCCCAGACGTATACCTAGCCGTGAACAGAGACAGAACTTCAGTAACGCTGAAACATCCGGAAGACGCGGATGCTTTGAAACTCGACGATCATTTCCAGTTTGTCGTCTGCGACGCGAATTAAACGTGATCTTAACGTCAACTGGACGCGAACTGGCTGGGCAGGAACTAGCTCCACAGCTTACCTTACGGTCACGTGTTAAACAGTCATGTGACCTATTGTTGTTGGATTATTAACGCTAGCGGCCGGTGTATACGCCGTGTCAGTAAGGACTCTCACAGGAAGCAAGTTAGCGTCATGCCAACGTCAACACAACGTTATTTTTGGTTGCAATAACGTTGTGACCACGTGAAACTGTACGGTTTCTTTTTACGTTGCTCGAACTTTTTCAGATAACGTTGTCAGACATTCAGCCCAGTATTAAGATGAAGCCGCTAGTGAGAAACAAATGCGTAGATGATGAATTAAGATGTTTTTTGAAAAATGTTTTAACAACGTTGTCCTGATGGTAACTTTGAGATGACGTGATTACAACCAAAAACCAACGTTGTGCAAACATTATGTGTTTGCTGGGCTGCTATCCACTTTCCAATCCAGCCAACAACAAAGATACATTCAATGCTAGCACACGTTACTTCAGTCGGAAAGTCTTAGTAGAAAGTAGCAATAGAGCTAAAATGAGAGTATATATGTGTCAAAGAGAATAATTATGCCTTTATATCTTTGTTTGATTTTCATGTACCGGGTCTATAGCGTTTTTCGAATAATGTCTTTTATAAACAGTGCAACATGATAGCATTTAATTTACGGATCAGTATTGCCGGTTTATATGTTGTATATTGTAAATGTAAGCTTTCAATATTTGTCCATCAGACCAAATTGGTCAAGCAACATGGCAATCGCATGGCGTGTTGTATTATAACGTGAAGTCATACGATAATGTTATGTTCGCACGTGTTCAGCTGTATTCAAATATCTTAGTCGCTGTCTCATTGCAGTGGTTACGCCAACCTAGTGCCTGTGTCTCGTGCGGAAATGCCCCCTCCCCCCATGCGGCGATTCCCCTCTAAAATACATGATTTTTAGACCCGCTCCGCTTCATGTGTTCGTACGGTGCCATTATCATGATAGATCTCCGCATGGGACACCGGTGTGGTAAGCGGGATGGCCCTCCATGCCAAGATGCTCCCCAACCCTTTGTATCTATCATAACGGCACCGTTTGAACACAGTTTTGTTCCGAGCCCCGATTCCACAATAGACTATGTATATATATGAGGCGCCGTATCGGTCAAAATGCATGTGGAACAGAAAAGGCATGTTGAAACTGCGCGGGTGCATGTTGAAACGGCGCGCGTGTAGGTTGAAACGGCGGAGGTGTGGGTTGAAACGGTGCGGGTGTGCGTTGAAACGGCGCAGGTGTGGGTTGAAACGGTGCAGGTGTGCGTTGAAACGGCCCGCAAGTGTGTTGGAACTGGGCGAATGTGTTGAAACGGGGAGCGTGCAGGTCGAAGCTGTGGTGGTGGAGGGTGAAAGTACTAGGAGATCGGCACATGCTGTATGGATAAAACCGGTCCCAGGTCAAACGGCTCACTTGCAAGCGAGGAAGCCTCATGATGGGTGAATCACATGCAGTCCTATACCAAAGTAATGTAGCCTACACTAAATAGTTGTAATTCATATATATATTTCTCATCATGAATAAATCTGTTAAAAAACATAGCTGCCTCCGTGCTGCCAATTAAGATATCAGACACTCCTCGTTTTGCGACTGGGTAATCAATAGTGTGCCATCTTCTAATCCAATAATGAACTTTGCATTTGATAGCTAGGAATAATCCAGAGCAACCTGCATGATGGAGCTGCGGTGGGATTGTGGTAGATGCTTGTGTTATTAAAAAAGATTAATTGGAAGAGGTGTTGTTATAAAATGAACTCGACTGGGTTCAGGAGTGCGGTGCGGTAACGTGTGGTATGAATATCCCTGTGTCATATAGCATTGTGGCTTCCTTTTTTACCTGTCATGTCACAGAGACCATAAGTGTCGCTTACCCACAATACCTCCTTCTCTGGTAGAAAGATTGGTGGAGTAAGGAGTAAATACAGCGTATTTGTATTACAAAGATATGCTGGGTTTTTCATATTGAGCTTTCTTCATGAAGTGACAACCGTGTGAAAGACACTTGTTTAGCCTAATTAATGGTTGCAGCCATCAGTAAGTGAAATTAGACTTCGCCCCTATTGAACGCGCAACCTTACGATGGTGCATCCGCTCTCATGACTACGTTGCCCAGGCTTTATTCATACAGACTGCTGGTATAGGGTCTGTAAGTGACATCACAGACAGCGCGCGCTCACCTCCAGCGAATCCGGTTTTGGGTACATGACGCTTCACCGCCCCATATACAAAGTATAGGGAGCTCTTTGTAATGGCGTGAAACGCACAGAAAACCAGCGTCTTGCGATTTAAAACTAGTACGAGTATGAAGGTACACCCCAAACATTTATTCCATATGGTTTTCAAATCTAACATTGCATTCATATCTCAAACATCAGTGAGTCTAGTTTGAGGCCCATAGTAAAGTATAGGGACCCGCTGACGCGTTGTACCCAGAACCGTTGTTTCTAGAGGTGAGCGCGCGCTGTCTGTGACGTCACTTACAGGCCCTATTTGAATCGCCTGCGTCTGAACGCCTGAAACCGTTCTCGCCAAATTTGTGAGGCCCTGCTCTTCTAATGTTTACTTTTTGTTGAAATAGTTACTTTAAGATTTCTACTGAGTATGTACCTTTATAGTGTTATCTGTGTTGCGTCACATTGTGTATTGAATTTCGCACATGTAATGCTATATGTCATTACGTTCAAATAAATCGCCTACTTTATGCCAATTTATATATTGTCACTTTCTTTATACCAAACAGTTCACGCTCAGTAAAACTGTAGAGGAAACCACTGTTTCATAATGAACATAATAACTGGTATTAGCGTATCTGTATGAATGCCATGATTACCTGTACGTGTCCTAGGAAAGTATGATTTGGTTTTCTAAGCCACTCGTTTGTGCACACCGGGCCTAAACTGTACAAAGGAACATCAAGGTACGATACAATATGAATAGATAAAACCTGCCCCAGATTAAGTGCCTCTAACGCTGCTTTACCGATTCATATAGTATCCAATTGTCTATCCTCCAAATTATAGAATTTTTCGTTCTATCTATAGCTCACAATAAAATTTAGAAGTGACCGCCAGGCACGATTTCGCCGCCTACCCAGGCGGCAGCCCTTTTTGGAGGCGTGTCCGCAATTGACCAATCAGGATGCGATACTCTAATTTATTCAAACAAAAAATTGCGCCTATTGTGTGAGCAAAACAAGAGCGCGTGATAATCGCTAATATAAATAGCAGCGATTCTAACTCCAATCATGGCATTGTTGCAGAGTCAATCGTCGCAAGACGTATATCAATTTGTTTGGACGGTATCTTTCCATGAAACACTAAGATCTTGCGCTACTGCGAGGCTTGGAACTGCCGCTGTTCATCTGTAAATCGCTGCCCCGATCTCTCTCTCTCCGCGAGTTATAACGTAAGGCGGCGCCATATGAATAGTCACAATATGCGTCACTGCTCTCGGCAAAATGGCGCTCTGCTTGAGATTCCTGGGGGCGGGTTGCCTTAATTTTCTTCTGCTTACCAGTCGGCCGAAACGAAGCGTTAACACTCGCCAATTTTATTTTAAGATGTAAACTTTCGGTGCAGATCGCGATTAAATTAGGTTGGACACCCGCTTTAAGCAGTTTAAACACATCCGCGCCGTTTCAACGCACCTGCGCAGTTTCAACTTACTCGCGCGCCGTTTCCGCCTACACCCGTGCCGTTTCAATCTACACGCGCGCCGTTTCAATCTACACGCGCGCCGTTTCAACCTACACGCGCGCCGTTTCAACCTACACGCGCGCCGTTTCAATCTACACGCGCGCCGTTTCAACCTACACGCGCGCCGTTTCAACCTACACGCTCGCCGTTTCAACCTACACGCTCGCCGTTTCAATCTACACGCGCGCCGTTTCAACCCACACGCGCGCCGTTTCAAGCGTTTTTTTCTATTTCACATACCTTATGACCGCTATGGCGCTTCATATATATGTGTGTTGGCATCCAAGGTTATGCTAAGGTCATACGAATCAGGCAGGTTAGGACGGATTTCTTGCTCAGTGGGCAAGCTATTTTCCAGTTTACTTCTTCGTATAAAGATGCGTTGTCCACACGAAATAAAAATAAAGTGAACTCTGATTTCACGAACAACTTTATCGAAATAAAGACATGAACCGAGTGCTTTGTATTTTGTTGCGAGATTGACCAGGGAACGATCGTTGTGCATGATAATAAGGTTATTTGCCGAGACAACTAATTGGCCTGCAAAGTTGATAATTTCGAACGCAATTCAATTAAGTTTAACACAGCAAGTACGAGGATGCTCAACCATAAATGACAATATAAATTTAAATGCCTTATTTAAATTGCAACAACTAGACAAATTGTCAATAAACTAAATACTTTTTTTGTAGGTGAGTTGTGGACAAGATCGTGACGTTAGCAAATTTACGTATCAACAATGTTAGCCAAATTTGCCTCATATGGTATTGTTTATGCTGTTCATTAGCCGAGCCATGCAGTCACCCATGTGTAGTAGACAGCAGACGACAGTCTTTAGTTACGTGAGGGGTACCGGCTGGCATCATTGGTCCGTGCGGTGTCTACGGAATCCGGCACCGAAATGGAAGTGCCGATCAACGCGTAGCAGGCTCTTTCCAGAAATTAATGCCCAGTACTGACGACGTTATAACTGTTCTAACATTTATCAAGTCAAATCAGTTAGTGGTCTACCATAACATTCCGAGCTCAATTTATAACACAAAGTTTGTGACACACTAAAGAACTTACAAAACATTTTGTATACTATTTAATCCTTCCACAGGAAGCGGTTGTCGTCAAGGAGACGGGCCAGTTTCTGGTTGAAGCCGGAGTAGAAGGCCTGCAGCATTTGTTTGGTCTCGGGCAGCATGGGGGGGAGGGGCGCCCTGACGGTGGGCTCCTGAGCTTCCAGCATGGTCAGGCGCTTCGCCGGTAACTTATCTGTGGGAGTTACAGACGTGGGGTCATACAGACGTGGGGTCATACAGACATGGGGTCATACAGACGTGGGGTCACGCAGACGTGAGGTCATACAGATATGGGGTCATAGAGACGTGGGTTCATACAGACGTGAGGTCATAAGACGTGGGGTCATACAAACATGGGGTCATACAGACGTGGGGTCATACAAACGTGGGGTCATACAGACGTGGGGTCATACAGATGTGTGGTCATACAGATATGGGAGTCATACAGACGTGGGGTCATACAGACGTGGGGTCATACAGACATGGGGTCATACAGGCGTGGGGTCATACAAACAAGAGGTCATACAGGCGTGGGGTCATACAGACGTGAGGTCATACAGATGTGGGGTCATACAGACGTAGGGTCATACAGACGTGGGGTCATGCAGACGTGGGGTCATACAGACATGGGGTCATACAGGCGTGGGGTCATACAAACAAGAGGTCATACAGGCGTGGGGTCATACAGACGTGAGGTCATACAGACGTGGGGTCATACAGACGTAGGGTCATACAAAAGTGAGGTCCTACAGACGTGGGGTCATACAGACGTGGGCTTATACAGTCGTGGGGTCATACAGACGTGGGGTCATACAGACGTGGGGTCATACAGACGTGGGGTCATGCAGACGTGGGGTCATACAGACGTGGGGTCATGCAGACGTGGGGTCATACAGACGTGGGGTCATACAGACGTAGGGTCATACAGACGTGGGGTCATACAGACGTGGGGTTATACAGTCGTGGGGTCATGCAGACGTGGGGTCATACAGACGTGGGGTCATACAGACGTAGGGTCATACAGACGTGAGGTCATACAGACGTGGGGTCATACAGACGTGGGGTCATGCAGACGTGGGATCATACAGACGTGGGCCATGGGCCAATAAAATCCGACACTGGCTGAGTGTACTTGGCCAGTACCAGGCTATTACATTCATATTTGCTGGGAACGCTCGCTTCATGTGCATATATTTCAATTATCACAAGATAACACTATGTGATCATGTTATTCCACATATCCATAATAAATCTCGGGAGAAATTTTCTTAAAGCAGAGACTCAACAATCAGACAAGCAATGTATTTCCCAATGTATGTTTTAAGGAACTGTAGCCAAAAAAGTGTGATCTGATACTCGAGGAAAATTCGGGTGGTTCCGATTGTAACCACGTGGTGGCGCATGCTTCTGACGCGTCCATCTCCTCATTCAACCATTGATTTTACCCGTTATTCTACATACCGTCACCCAGCTCGAGGAACTCACCGAGCCCCAGAAATCGGAAGATTTGGCTAGCGAAAGCAGCTTTGTCTCTTGAAAAGTCTGCTGATCTGAGGACGACAAGCCGGTCCTTGGGTATGACTTTCAGCCAGTCGACCAGGAAAGGGTGATAAAGTCCTGCCGTCAGCTGAACCTGCAATGCAATGGTTGTCACTCTCGGCCTTTGTCTCACTCCACTATGAGGGGAGGGAATACCTTTTCCGATCTCCTCGATTGGCATCCAGCATTTTTTTTTTCAAATCGTTGCTGGTGACATGCAAAATAACACACCTTATCAGATGGACAAAACTCGATATACAGATGGACAGACTCGGTAATTTGTTGTATCAAGTACGTAAGGGTCGTTATATATAGCGTACCGGGGTGGCCTGGCCGTCACACACTTACCGGTGACGTTACCTGGGTGACCTGGCGGTCGTAGACGCAGGCTCTCGCCCGGCGGAGCTGCAAGCAGGCCTTCATGGCGAGTAGGCTGTGCTTCACGAGCTCATGGAAGTCCTGGGGCGTTCCTGCCAACCCCGCCACGCCGTAGTACGTGGCGTGAACCCTGGGGGGAGCCACCATCAATAATGCAAAACGCCAACCTTAACTCAAATTAAATTCGTTGTTTTATCTAATATTTGTTCACACAAGGGTTTAACTCTGCCAAGGAAATGAAATAAATCGATGCTTCATGCCGATTTGATGCCCACAAGGTCTAAACCGGGGCAAGACACTCTTAGGAGAAGATGCGGCATTAACATATTAAACATGCTTGAAATTAGCCAGGTACCGAGGTAGGGATTCGAACCCAGGGTTTACTACTAATGTGCGATTTTTTTGTTCTCCAACGCCACCTACCGGTCAACCGGGTTGTCTAGGAGAAGAATGATTCTGATTTCTGGCCATAGGTGGTATATGACGTCAGCCAGGATGTAGAAGGGTTCCGTGCTGTTCGCCAGCTCCGGAAACTGATCCCAATGGGTGAAGTTCCACAAGTAGTTGGGCGCTACATCAACTGGCTCGGCACAACACGGCAAAACAATCATTCATTGGGGGGGGGGGGGGAGAGGGGGGTCGTGTTCCCAAGTCACGAAGAATACATTTCTTTATTCCCAGGTTACGATGCATTAAAGAGAGAACTCCCCACATACAAGGAAATGTCGGATACATGATAAATTGGTTATTTCCCAAATCACGGTTACTTAATATTAAAATTCTCAGTTCACGATTACTTAATATTAAAATTCTCAGTTCACGATTACTTAATATTAAAATTCTCAATGCACGATTAATGAAAATCCTTGATCACGACGGTCGGCTAATATCCCATCCCCGGTTCACGGTGAAATGAAAAGCTCATTCCCAGGGAACACAAACACCTCTCCCCCCCCACCCCCCCCACCCTGTCTCTCCTGTTCTAGTGGTGTAAGTGTTGACTTGGGAAGGACACTCTAAAGTAATTTCGAGTCCATAGGGAGGGTTAAGAGTTGAGCGGAACAGTGACTATCGGGGATGACTCCAACTATTTTCGAAAATGGACATGGTATCTTCCTCCTGCACAACTTAAGGGCCCCTGAGGGGGGGTAGCCATGTCGCGTGTCGATTTTAAGAAAAGGTCCATGTCGCGTGTCGATTTTAAGAAAAGTTCTATGTCGCGTGTCGCTAAGTCTTATGTCGCATGTCGATTCTAAGACAGCCCCAATGTCGCGTTGTCGATTTTAAAAATCGCCCGTGTCGCCGTGTCGAAAAAGCCCCTCTGGGGCCCTAACTTACGGTACGATGGCTGGCTACTGTCATGCGTTCTGTCAGGCCAGTCAGTTTGGCCCCGTTAGATTCTAGATATAATGATCTAATAGATATCTAATAGATATTATATCTATATTATCTATACGTAAGGCTACTGTAGGTATAGTTAAGGTTAATGCCCGCTTAGACTATAATGTTAGTGTATTTAAGGTTCGATTTTGTCGAAGGCCCCCAATGCCAGTAAAGCTGGCATGTATCCAAGCCTCGGTCTTGCTTGGTTAGCTTGCGACCGGGGGGGGGGCGGGGATCTGAACAACATTTCTAAAAAAAAGGGGGGGGGGGTCCACGCCATAGATTGCCTAAATTCGGACGGCATTCTTCCTCAAAAAGAAGAGGGGGTCCGGACCCCCTGGACCCCCCCCCCCCTGGATCCGCCTTTGATCTAGCTGAGGCCAACAATGGCTTATCATCTACTGCTAATAAACAGGGCCATAGAACGGTAATAGCGGTCCATCTAATGGTCTGCATACACATAGTTCTTTCGCATGCTAATGCTCGACTGTTTAAAGGCTGTCGCCAGTCTGCCCTGTAACGCTGCTTTACCGATTTATGTAATACCCAAGTGTCTATCCTCCAAATTACAGAAGTTTCCGTTTTGTCTGTAGCTCACAATAACATTTAGAAGTGACCGCCAGCTACGATTTCACCGGTTAACCAGGCGGCAGCCGTTTTTTGGATGTGTGTCCGCGATATACCAATCAGGAGGCGATACTCACTGATTTATTCAAACTGAAAGTGACGCTTACAGAAGAAACAAACAAGAGCGATTTTAACTCCAATCATATCTTTTTACGGAGGCAATCGTTGCAAGAGATATATCAATGTGTTTGGATGCTATTTTTCCATGAAACACTAAGATCATCATCTACTGCGCGGCTTGGAAGTGCCGCAATTTTATCCGTAAATCGCGGCCCTGATCTCTCGTTTCACGTGTTTCACAGTCACTGTGAAGCGTTCCTTCCGCGAGATCACACGCGAGTTATAACGCAAAGCGGCGCCACATGAAGGGTCACAATATACGTCACATCCTTCGGCAAAATGACGCGCTGCTCGGCAGTGATGAGGGCGGGTTGCCACAATTTTTTTCTCTTTACCAGTCGGCCGAAACTCAGCGTTAACTCCACACGATTTAATTTTAATGTGTAAACTTTGGGTGCAGATCGCGATTAGGTTAGCTTTACACCCGCTTTCAGGTTAATTTCTAATAGAAATCATTGTCTATCTGTATCAATTACCAAGAGAGACCAATAGACCGCCATGGTCTAATGGCCACGCACAGTCATGGGTGGGAACACTTACACGTGACCTTGCTGTGAAATAACCGCCCCTTGACGGTCTTGTTGTCCTGCCCAATCAGCTCTGCGGCCACATCAAACAGGTCCAGATAGTCATCCAGCCGACACCTGTCTGTGGACCTCAACAACATCAACATCAAACAGGTCCAGATAGTCATCCAGCCGACACCTGTCTGTGGACCTCAACAACATCAACATCAAACAGGTCGAGATAGTCACCCAGCCGACACATGTCTGTGGACCTCAACATCAAACAGGTTCAGATAATCATCGAGCCGACACCTGTCTGTGGACCTCAACAACATCAACATCAAACAGGTCGAGATAGTCATCGAGCCGACACCTGTCTGTGGACCTCAACAACATCAACATCAAACAGGTCGAGATAGTCACCCAGCCGACACATGTCTGTGGACCTCAACATCAAACAGGTTCAGATAATCATCGAGCCGACACCTGTCTGTGGACCTCAACAACATCAACATCAAACAGGTCGAGATAGTCATCCAGCCGACACCTGTCTGTGGACCTCAACAACATCAACATCAAACAGGTCCAGATAGTCATCCAGCCGACACCTGTCTGTGGACCTCAACAACATCAACATCAAACAGGTCGAGATAGTCACCCAGCCGACACATGTCTGTGGACCTCAACATCAAACAGGTTCAGATAATCATCGAGCCGACACCTGTCTGTGGACCTCAACAACATCAACATCAAACAGGTCGAGATAGTCATCCAGCCGACACCTGTCTGTGGACCTCAACAACATCAACATCAAACAGGTCGAGATAGTCACCCAGCCGACACATGTCTGTGGACCTCAACATCAAACAGGTTCAGATAATCATCGAGCCGACACCTGTCTGTGGACCTCAACAACATCAACATCAAACAGGTCGAGATAGTCACCCAGCCGACACATGTCTGTGGACCTCAACATCAAACAGGTTCAGATAATCATCGAGCCGACACCTGTCTGTGGACCTCAACAACATCAACATCAAACAGGTCGAGATAGTCATCGAGCCGACACCTGTCTGTGGACCTCAACAACATCAACATCAAACAGGTCGAGATAGTCACCCAGCCGACACATGTCTGTGGACCTCAACATCAAACAGGTTCAGATAATCATCGAGCCGACACCTGTCTGTGGACCTCAACAACATCAACATCAAACAGGTCGAGATAGTCACCCAGCCGACACATGTCTGTGGACCTCAACATCAAACAGGTTCAGATAATCATCGAGCCGACACCTGTCTGTGGACCTCAACAACATCAACATCAAACAGGTCGAGATAGTCATCGAGCCGACACCTGTCTGTGGACCTCAACAACATCAACATCAAACAGGTCGAGATAGTCACCCAGCCGACACATGTCTGTGGACCTCAACATCAAACAGGTTCAGATAATCATCGAGCCGACACCTGTCTGTGGACCTCAACAACATCAACATCAAACAGGTCCAGATAGTCATCCAGCCGACACCTGTCTGTGGACCTCAACAACATCAACATCAAACAGGTCGAGATAGTCATCCAGCCGACACCTGTCTGTGGACCTCAACAACATCAACATCAAACAGGTCCAGATAGTCATCCAGCCGACACCTGTCTGTGGACCTCAACAACATCAACATCAAACAGGTCCAGATAGTCATCCAGCCGACACATGTCTGTGGACCTCAACAACATCAACATCAAACAGGTCGAGATAGTCACCCAGCCGACACATGTCTGTGGACCTCAACATCAAACAGGTTCAGATAATCATCGAGCCGACACCTGTCTGTGGACCTCAACAACATCAACATCAAACAGGTCGAGATAGTCATCCAGCCGACACATGTCTGTGGACCTCAACAACATCAACATCAAACAGGTCGAGATAGTCACCCAGCCGACACATGTCTGTGGACCTCAACATCAAACAGGTTCAGATAATCATCGAGCCGACCCCTGTCTGTGGACCTCAACAACATCAACATCAAACAGGTCGAGATAGTCACCCAGCTGACACATATATGTGGACCTCAACAACATCAATATCAAACAGGTCCAGAGTACGGGAGGCGAACTGACCTGTGTGGTAGAGGTGCTGGGTGGCTGTGAGTACGGGAGGCGGACTGACCTGTGTGATAGAGGAGCTGAGTGGATGTGAGTACGGGAGGCGGACTGACCTGTGTGATAGAGGAGCTGGGTGGCTGTAAGTACGGGAGGCGGACTGACCTGTGTGGTAGAGGAGCTGGGTGGCTGTGAGTACGGGAGGCGGACTGACCTATGTGGTAGAGAAGCTGGGTGGCTGTGAGTAGGGGAGGCGGACTGACCTGTGTGGTAGAGGAGCTGGGTGGCTGTGAGTACGGGAGGCGGACTGACCTGTGTGGTAGAGGAGCTGGGGGGCTGTGAGTAGGGGAGGCGGACTGACCTGTGTGGTAGAGGAGCTGGGTGGGTGTGAGTACGGGAGGCGGACTGACCTGTGTGATAGAGGAGCTGGGTGGCTGTGAGTATAGGAGGCGGACTGACCTGTGTGGTAGAGGCGCTGGGTGGCTGTGAGTACGGGAGGCGGACTGACCTGTGTGATAGAGGAGCTGGGTGGCTGTGAGTAGGGGAGGCGGACTGACCTGTGTGGTAGAGGAGCTGGGTGGCTGTGAGTAGGGGAGGCGGACTGACCTGTGTGGTAGAGGAGCTGGGTGGGTGTGAGTACGGGAGGCGGACTGACCTGTGTGGTAGAGGAGCTGGGGGGCTGTGCGTACGGGAGGCGAACTGACCTGTGTGATAGAGGAGCTGGGTGGGTGTGAGTAGGGGAGGCGGACTGACCTGTGTGGTAGAGGAGCTGGGGGGCTGTGAGTACGGGAGGCGAACTGACCTGTGTGATAGAGGAGCTGGGTGGCTGTGTGAGTACGGGAGGCGGATTGACCTGTGTGGTAGAGGAGCTGGGGGGCTGTGAGTACGGGAGGCGGACTGACCTGTGTGGTAGAGGAGCTGGGTGGCTGTGAGTACGGGAGGCGGACTGACCTGTGAGGTAGAGGAGCTGGGTGGCTGTGAGTACGGGAGGCGGACTGACCTGTGTGGTAGAGGAGCTGGGTGGCTGTGAGTAGGGGAGGCGGACTGACCTGTGTGGTAGAGGAGCTGGGTGGCTGTGAGTAGGGGAGGCGGACTGACCTGTGTGGTAGAGGAGCTGGGTGGCTGTGAGTACGGGAGGCGGACTGACCTGTGTGGTAGAGGAGCTGGGTGGGTGTGAGTACGGGAGGCGGACTGACCTGTGTGATAGAGGAGCTGGGTGGCTGTGAGTATAGGAGGCGGACTGACCTGTGTGGTAGAGGCGCTGGGTGGCTGTGAGTACGGGAGGCGGACTGACCTGTGTGATAGAGGAGCTGGGTGGCTGTGAGTAGGGGAGGCGGACTGACCTGTGTGGTAGAGGAGCTGGGTGGCTGTGAGTAGGGGAGGCGGACTGACCTGTGTGGTAGAGGAGCTGGGTGGGTGTGAGTACGGGAGGCGGACTGACCTGTGTGGTAGAGGAGCTGGGGGGCTGTGCGTACGGGAGGCGAACTGACCTGTGTGATAGAGGAGCTGGGTGGGTGTGAGTAGGGGAGGCGGACTGACCTGTGTGGTAGAGGAGCTGGGGGGCTGTGAGTACGGGAGGCGAACTGACCTGTGTGATAGAGGAGCTGGGTGGCTGTGTGAGTACGGGAGGCGGATTGACCTGTGTGGTAGAGGAGCTGGGGGGCTGTGAGTACGGGAGGCGGACTGACCTGTGTGGTAGAGGAGCTGGGTGGCTGTGAGTACGGGAGGCGGACTGACCTGTGAGGTAGAGGAGCTGGGTGGCTGTGAGTAGGGGAGGCGGACTGACCTGTGTGGTAGAGGAGCTGGGTGGCTGTGAGTACGGGAGGCGGACTGACCTGTGTGGTAGAGGAGCTGGGTGGCTGTGTGAGTACGGGAGGCGGACTGACCTGTGTGGTAGAGGAGCTGGGTGGCTGTGAGTAGGGGAGGCGGACTGACCTGTGTGATAGAGGAGTTGGGTGGGTGTGAGTACGGGAGGCGGACTGACCTGTGTGGTAGAGGAGCTGGGTGGCTGTGAGTAGGGGAGGCGGACTGACCTGTGTGATAGAGGAGTTGGGTGGGTGTGAGTACGGGAGGCGGACTGACCTGTGTGGTAAAGGAGCTGGGTGGCTGTGAGTAGGGGAGGCGGACTGACCTGTGTGGTAGAGGAGCTGGGTGGCTGTGAGAATAGGAGGCGGACTGACCTGTGTGATAGAGGCGCTGGGTGGCTGTGAGTACGGGAGACGGACTGACCTGTGTGATAGAGAAGCTGGGTGGCTGTGAGTAGGGGAGGCGGACTGACCTGTGTGGTAGAGGAGCTGGGTGGCTGTGAGTAGGGGAGGCGGACTGACCTGTGTGGTAGAGGAGCTGGGTGGCTGTGAGTAGGGGAGGCGGACTGACCTGTGTGGTAGAGGAGCTGGGTGGCTGTGGGAGTACGGGAGGCGGACTGACCTGCGTGGTAGAGGGCTGGGTGGCTGTGAGTAGGGGAGGCGGACTGACCTGTGTGATAGAGGAGCTGGGTGGCTGTGAGTAGGGGAGGCGGACTGACCTGTGTGGTAGAGGAGCTGGGTGGGTGTGAGTACGGGAGGCGGACTGACCTGTGTGGTAGAGGCGCTGGGTGGCTGTGAGTACGGGAGGCGGACTGACCTGTGTGATAGAGGAGCTGGGTGGCTGTGAGTAGGGGAGGCGGACTGACCTGTCTGGTAGAGGAGCTGGGTGGCTGTGAGTAGGGGAGGCGGACTGACCTGTGTGATAGAGGAGCTGGGTGGCTGTGAGTAGGGGAGGCGGACTGACCTGTGTGATAGAGGAGCTGGGTGGCTGTGAGTAGGGGAGGCGGACTGACCTGTCTGGTAGAGGAGCTGGGTGGCTGTGAGTAGGGGAGGCGGACTGACCTGTCTGGTAGAGGAGCTGGGTGGCTGTGAGTAGGGGAGGCGGACTGACCTGTGTGATAGAGGAGCTGGGTGGCTGTGAGTAGGGGAGGCGGACTGACCTGTCTGGTAGAGGAGCTGGGTGGCTGTGAGTAGGGGAGGCGGACTGACCTGTCTGGTAGAGGAGCTGGGTGGCTGTGAGTAGGGGAGGCGGACTGACTTGTGTGATAGAGGAGCTGGGTGGCTGTGAGTAGGGGAGGCGGACTGACCTGTCTGGTAGAGGAGCTGGGTGGCTGTGAGTAGGGGAGGCGGACTGACCTGTCTGGTAGAGGAGCTGGGTGGCCGTGAGTAGGGGAGGCGGACTGACTTGTCTGGTAAAGGAGCTGGGTGGCTGTGAGTAGGGGAGGCGGACTGACCTGTGTGGTAGAGGAGCTGGGTGGATGTGAGTAGCGGAGGCGGACTGACCTGTCTGGTAGAGGAGCTGGGTGGCTGTGAGTACGGGAGGCGGACTGACCTGTGTGATAGAGGAGCTGGGTGGCTGTGAGTAGGGGAGGCGGACTGACCTGTCTGGTAGAGGAGCTGGGTGGGTGTGAGTACGGGAGGCGGACTGACCTGTGTGGTAGAGGCGCTGGGTGGCTGTGAGTACGGGAAGCGGGCTGACCTGTGTGATAGAGGAGCTGGGTGGCTGTGAGTAGGGGAGGCGGACTGACCTGTGTGGTAGAGGAGCTGGGTGGCTGTGAGTAGGGGAGGCGGACTGACCTGTGTGGTAGAGGAGCTGGGTGGGTGTGAGTACGGGAGGCGGACTGACCTGTGTGGTAGAGGCGCTGGGTGGCTGTGAGTACGGGAAGCGGGCTGACCTGTGTGATAGAGGAGCTGGGTGGCTGTGAGTAGGGGAGGCGGACTGACCTGTGTGGTAGAGGAGCTGGGTGGCTGTGAGTAGGGGAGGCGGACTGACCTGTCTGGTAGAGGAGCTGGGTGGCTGTGAGTAGGGGAGGCGGACTGACCTGTGTGATAGAGGAGCTGGGTGGCTGTGAGTAGGGGAGGCGGACTGACCTGTCTGGTAGAGGCGCTGGGTGGCTGTGAGTACGGGAGGCGGACTGACCTGTGTGGTAGAGGAGCTGGGTGGCTGTGAGTACGGGAGGCGGACTGACCTGTGTGGTAGAGGAGCTGGGTGGCTGTGAGTAGGGGAGGCGGACTGACCTGTGTGGTAGAGGAGCTGGGTGGCTGTGAGTACGGGAGGCGGACTGACCTGTGTGGTAGAAGAGCTGGGTGGCTGTGAGTAGGGGAGGCGGACTGACCTGTCTGGTAGAGGAGCTGGGTGGCTGTGTGTACGGGAGGCGGACTGACCTGTGAGGTAGAGGAGCTGGGTGGCTGTGAGTAGGGGAGGCGGACTGACCTGTGTGGTAGAGGAGCTGGGTGGCTGTGAGTAGGGGAGGCGGACTGACCTGTGTGGTAGAGGAGCTGGGTGGCTGTGAGTTCGGGAGGCGGACTGACCTGTGTGGTAGAAGAGCTGGGTGGCTGTGAGTAGGGGAGGCGGACTGACCTGTCTGGTAGAGGAGCTGGGTGGCTGTGAGTACGGGAGGCGGACTGACCTGTGTGGTAGAGGAGCTGGGTGGCTGTGAGTAGGGGAGGCGGACTGACCTGTGTGATAGAGGAGCTGGGTGGCTGTGAGTAGGGGAGGCGGACTGACCTGTGTGGTAGAGGAGCTGGGTGGCTGTGAGTACGGGAGGCGGACTGACCTGTGTGGTAGAGGAGCTGGGTGGCTGTGAGTACGGGAGGCGGACTGACCTGTGTGATAGAGGAGCTGGGTGGCTGTGAGTAGGGGAGGCGGACTGACCTGTGTGGTAGAGGAGCTGGGTGGCTGTGAGTACGGGAGGCGGACTGACCTGTGTGATAGAGGAGCTGGGTGGCTGTGAGTAGGGGAGGCGGACTGACCTGTGTGGTAGAGGAGCTGGGTGGCTGTGAGTACGGGAGGCGGACTGACCTGTGTGGTATAGGAGCTGGGTGGCTGTGAGTAGGGGAGGCGGACTGACCTGTGTGGTAGAGGAGCTGGGTGGCTGTGAGTAGGGGAGGCGGACTGACCTGTGTGATAGAGGAGCTGGGTGGCTGTAAGTACGGGAGGCGGACTGACCTCTGTGGTAGAGGAGCTGGGTGGGTGTGAGTACCGGAGGCGGACTGACCTGTGTGGTAGAGGAGCTGGGTGGCTGTGAGTAGATGAGGCGGACTGACCTGTCTGGTAGAGGAGCTGGGTGGCTGTGAGTAGGGGAGGCGGACTGACCTGTGTGATAGAGGAGCTGGGTGGCTGTGAGTACGGAAGGCGGACTGACCTGTGTGGTAGAGGAGCTGGGTGGCTGTGAGTAGGGGAGGCGGACTGACCTGTGTGGTAGAGGAGCTGGGTGGCTGTGAGTAGGGGAGGCGGACTGACCTGTCTGGTAGAGGAGCTGGGTGGCTGTGAGTAGGGTAGGCGGACTGACCTGTCTGGTAGAGGAGCTGGGTGGCTGTGAGTAGGGGAGGCGGACTGACCTGTGTGGTAGAGGAGCTGGGTGGCTGTGAGTAGGGGAGGCGGACTGACCTGTGTGGTAGAGGAGCTGGGTGGCTGTGAGTAGGGGAGGCGGACTGACCTTTGTGATAGAGGAGTTGGGTGGCTGTGAGTAGGGGAGACGGACTGACCTGTCTGGTAGAGGAGCTGGGTGGCTGTGAGTAGGGTAGGCGGACTGACCTGTCTGGTAGAGGAGCTGGGTGGCTGTGAGTAGGGGAGGCGGACTGACCTGTGTGGTAGAGGAGCTGGGTGGCTGTGAGTAGGGGAGGCGGACTGACCTGTGTGGTAGAGGAGCTGGGTGGCTGTGAGTAGGGGAGGCGGACTGACCTGTGTGGTAGAGGAGCTGGGTGGCTGTGAGTACGGGAGGCGGACTGACCTGTGTGATAGAGGAGTTGGGTGGCTGTGAGTAGGGGAGGCGGACTGACCTGTGTGGTAGAGGAGCTGGGTGGCTGTGAGTAGGGGAGGCGGACTGACCTGTGTGGTAGAGGAGCTGGGTGGCTGTGAGTAGGGGAGGCGGACTGACCTGTGTGGTAGAGGAGCTGGGTGGCTGTGAGTAGGGGAGGCGGACTGACCTGTGTGGTAGAGGAGCTGGGTGGCTGTGAGTAGGGGAGGCGGACTGACCTGTGTGGTAGAGGAGCTGGGTGGCTGTGAGTACGGGAGGCGGACTGACCTGTGTGATAGAGGAGTTGGGTGGCTGTGAGTAGGGGAGGCGGAATGACCTGTGTGATAGAGGCGCTGGGTGGCTGTGAGTAGGGGAGGCGGACTGACCTGTGTAGTAGAGGAGCTGGGTGGCTGTGAGTAGGGGAGGCGGACTGACCTGTGTGGTAGAAGAGCTGGGTGGCTGTGAGTAGGGGAGGCGGACTGACCTGTGTGGTAGAGGAGCTGGGTGGCTGTGAGTAGGGGAGGCGGACTGACCTGTGTGGTAGAGGAGCTGGGTGGCTGTGAGTAGGGGAGGCGAACTGACCTGTGTGGTAGAGGAGCTGGGTGGCTGTGAGTAGGGGAGGCGGACTGACCTGTGTGATAGAGGAGCTGGGTGGCTGTGAGTAGGGGAGGCGGACTGACCTGTGTGGTAGAGGCGCTGGGTGGCTGTGAGTACGGGAGGCGGACTGACCTGTGTGGTAGAGGAGCTGGGTGGCTGTGAGCAGGGGAGGCGGACTGACCTGTGTGGTAGAGGAGCTGGGTGGCTGTGAGTAGGGGAGGCGGACTGACCTGTGTGGTAGAGGAGCTGGGTGGCTGTGAGTATGGGAGGCGGACTGACCTGTGTGATAGAGGAGCTGGGTGGCTGTGAGTAGGGGAGGCGGACTGACCTGTCTGGTAGAAGAGCTGGGTGGCTGTGAGTAGGGGAGGCGGACTGACCTGTGTGGTAGAGGAGCTGGGTGGCTGTGAGTAGGGGAGGCGGACTGACCTGTGTGGTAGAGGAGCTGGGTGGCTGTGAGTAGGGGAGGCGGACTGACCAGTGTGGTAGAGGAGCTGGGTGGGTGTGAGTACGGGAGGCGGACTGACCTGTGTGGTAGAGGAGCTGGGTGGCTGTGAGTAGGGGAGGCGGACTGACCTGTGTGGTAGAGGAGCTGGGTGGCTGTGAGTAGGGGAGGCGGACTGACCTGTGTGATAGAGGAGCTGGGTGGCTGTGAGTAGGGGAGGCGGACTGACCTGTGTGGTAGAGGAGCTGGGTGGGTGTGAGTACGGGAGGCGGACTGACCTGTGTGGTAGAGGAGCTGGGTGGCTGTGAGTAGGGGAGGCGGACTGACCTGTGTGGTAGAGGAGGTGGGTGGCTGTGAGTACGGGAGGCGGACTGACCTGTGTGATAGAGGAGCTGGGTGGCTGTGAGTAGGGGAGGCGGACTGACCTGTGTGATAGAGGAGCTCCGTCGCAGCCCTAACTGGTGGCAAGACATCTTGGTGATACGCCAGGCTTTCCATCAACTCCTTCGCCTCCTCAATGGATGACCCGATGATATAGAAAAACGGCAGACAGCGCATGCGCCAACCAGCTTTCGCTGGCCCTCTTACTATGATGTGTTTCTTGAGCATGCGCAGTGAAGGCTCATGGGTGACCCCGAAGCAGTTGTCGCGGTATAATGTGTTAGAATCTTCCACCTTCTCTTGCCAACACGGGTTTCGATATTTTCGCAGATCCTGAAATAACGACTGACAAAGGCAAAAGCATGTTTAAGATTAAGCCTTAATATGTCTTAATATGATAATAGATAAAAACAAATATCTGTGTAATAAATGACACACTTTTTTCAAGCGAAAATCTGGTCTGAGATTTTGTGATAATCGTATACGATGACAATGAACAGTTTTATTGTAAGTAAATGAATAGTAAAGTGCATGACTGTATGGAAACCTTAAATCACAAATATTACACACATTATTTTCTTGAAGCCTACCATTTATAAAATAAAAATTCGGAACATATTTTATTGGAACAATTTGAAGTAATAACTACTGTCTAGTATTCTCTGCTCGGCCGGCCCAACCGGTGCGTGGCTCGAATCCCACCTGTGGAGATACCTATGTTTGTGCAGCTTAAGGACCCATGTCTTTCTTCACCAAGAGCAGGAGGCTTACTTGCTCCCAGAGACATGGCTCTTCTCTACCTTAACCCTTCCCATTGTGGCGATGTGACATACGCAGGGTGAAGAGTTGTACATAGACAAGTACCAGTTCACCCCCTCCCCCCTCCTTCCCCTCAGCGTGTCCAGTACTCACCCCGTTCACAGCCTTACGCATCAGGTCATCCACGGCCAGACCGTTGAAGAACAGCTGCTGCTTCCTCGAGTTCAGCGTGTGACGCCGGTCCCACGCCTCAGGGTCCTGTTGCCCATAGCGACCCCTGTGGAGCTGAACCCTGGCCGCTTGGGGCTCCCCCACGGCTTGGGGGGCTGGAGCCTCGGCGCCCCACGGGGGGAGACCCCCGGGCGCCTGGGGATCTGTGTCCTTGGTCGGCCGTCCGGTCTCGCGGGCGCCGGTCTCGCGGGCGCCATACCCCGTGACCAGGCCGTCAATGTACGAGATGACGACGTAGGTGATGGCGGCGATGACGGCCAGCGTGGTGTACCGTCTGAGAGCGCTACGCCAGGCGGTCCGCTGCGAGAACATGGCCCGCAGGGTCCTGGGGTGGGCGGAGAGAGACGTGGGTGGGAGGGGGGGGGGAGGGGTGGCAGACTCAGGAATTGGCGGTGGTTTAAATGCTGGTCTGAGGGCTGGTTTAACGGCTGGTCTAACGGCTGGTCTGACGGCTGGTCTAAAGGCTGGTCTGAGGACTGTTCCAAGGGCTGGTCTGACGGCTGGTCTGATAGCTGGTCTGAGGACTGGTCTAAAGCTGGTCTAAATGCTGGTTTGAGGACTGGTCTGAGGGCTGGTCAGACTGGTCTAAAGGCTGGTCTAAACCTGGTCTAAAGGCTGGTCTGATGACTGGTCCAATGGCTGGTCTGAGGGCTGGTCAGACTGGTCTAAAGGCTGGTCTGAGGACTGGTCTAAAGCTGGTCTAAATGCTGGTCTAAACCTGGTCGAAAAGCTGGTCTGAGGGCTGGTCCAAGGGCTCGTCTGAGGGTTGGTCTAAAAGCTGGTCTGTGGGCTGGTCTAAAGCTGGTCTAAAGGCTGGTCTGAGGACTGGTCTAAAGCTGGTCTGACGGCTGGTCTGACGGCTGGTCTGACGGCTGGGCTGTGGGCTGGTCTGAAAGCTGGTCTGTGGGCTGGTCTGACGGCTGGTCTGCCGCCCGATCTGAAGACTGGTCTGGCCCGATCTATGGCCTGGTTAATGACAGACCCATGGATCGGGCGGAGGACTGTTGTGACGATTGATCTAAGCAACAGTCTCACGACGGATCCACGACCAGATCCTGTGACTGATCCGACACTTCCTCAGTTAGTCTAGGGACCCAAATTAGTATTGACGAAAAAATACTGATCTAATCTGAATCCAGAAACTGTCCCACGGCTGATCTAGTGATCTTCAAGTTAGTTATGTTTTTTTATGTTCGATCGTCGCGTTCGAAGGTTTGTACCCTCGATATTCCAGTGTGAGGCACTGTATTTCCAATATTGCACGTAAACCGGTGTAACGTGCGATGGTTCGAAATTATTTCGATATTCCTGTGCGGTGATATCCTAGATCCTTATCCGAAGCTTCACACTTCTGACATTCGCGCCTGTCAATCACAATACTTTCGAACGCCATTTGCATGTAAGTTTTAATACTGTACATCGTTCGCTGTCCTGTAAGGTCATAATGAAGACATCCATGCTATATTCAGAATATATTCCAAGTCAAACCAGCGGTCGTTCTGTTGAAGCGTATATATAGAGCTACGTTGTAAGTTGGGAAACTACGGCGGCCCATACAACTTCGCTACGGGGTGTGGTGACATCATTGCGATAAGTGTGCGGGAGGAATGGTGAAACGCCACCGATGGAGGGAGTCCTAGCTTATTGTTCCTGTGGACTACAGTAAGGAGAACATCGTTTGACAGGGCGACAGTGTCTCCATATGGACATCATCTATGTTATAATGTCAAAGCTACAAGACGGAGAAGTAAATGTCACCACATACAGAGCGGCCTCAAGCGGAGTAAGCTCGTCTCTATAAACATATTCAGTCCGGGCAGATGGGAGGGTGTGTAGGGGGGGGGGGGGAGGTGGGGGTAGCGGTGTGGCAGGTCGGGGGTAGCCGTACGGCGGTCCGGTAGGTGGGGAGTGTCGGCTCCGAGTCAATCGGTGCGTACGTGGGTTGTACCGCTACAAGGAGCAACGTTCTGTAGCTGGCAGGGCGTTTCACGATTGACAGGGCGTTCTGTAGCTGGCTGGGCGCTCTAGGACTGGCATTGTTCTGTAGCTGGCTGGGCGTTTCATGATTGACAGGGCGTTCTGTAGCTGCCTGGGCGTTTCATGATTGACAGGGCGTTCTGTAGCTGGCTGGGCGTTTCATGATTGACAGGGCGTTCTGTAGCTGGCTGGGCGTTTCACGATTGACAGGGCGTTCTGTAGCTGGCTGGGCGTTTCATAATTGACAGGGCGTTCTGTAGCTGGCTGGGCGTTTCACGATTGACAGGGCGTTCTGTAGCTGATTGGGCGTTTCACGATTGACAGGGCGTTCTGTAGCTGGCTGGGCGCTCTAGGACTGGCATTGTTCTGTAGCTGGCTAGGCGTTCTGTAGCTTGCTGGGCGTTTCATGATTGACAGGGCGTTCTGTAGCTGGCTGGGCGTTTCACGATTGACAGGGCGTTCTGTAGCTGGCTGGGCGTTAGATGATTGACAGGGAGTTCTGTAGCTGCCTGGGCGTTTCATGATTGACAGGGCGTTCTGTAGCTGGCTGGGCGTTTCATGATTGACAGGGCGTTCTGTAGCTGGCTGGGCGTCTCACGATTGACAGGGCGTTCTGTAGCTGGCTGGGCGTTTCATAATTGACAGGGCGTTCTGTAGCTGATTGGGCGTTTCACGATTGACAGGGCGTTCTGTAGCTGATTGGGCGTTTCACGATTGACAGGGCGTTCTGTAGCTGGCTGGGCGCTCTAGGACTGGCATTGTTCTGTAGCTGGCTAGGCGTTTCATGATTGACAGGGCGTTCTGTAACTTGCTGGGCGTTTCATGATTGATAGGGCGTTCTGTAGCTGATTGAGCGTTTCACGATTGACAGGGCGTTCTGTAGCTGGCTGGGCGTTTCACGATTGACAGGGCGTTCTGTAGCTTGCTGGGCGTTTCATGATTGACAGGGCGCTCTGTAGCTGGCTGGGCGTTTCATGATTGACAGGGCGTTCTGTAGCTGATTGGGCGTTTCACGATTGACAGGGCGTTCTGTAGCTGGCTGGGCGTTTCATGATTGACAGGGCGTTCTGTAGCTGGCTGGGCGTTTCATGATTGACAGGGCGTTCTGTAGCTGATTGGGCGTTTCATGATTGACAGGGCGTTCTGTAGCTGGCTGGGCGTTTCACGATTGACAGGGCGTTCTGTAGCTGGCTGGGCGTTTCATGATTGACAGGGCGTTCTGTAGCTGGCTGGGCGTTTCATGATTGACAGGGCGTTCTGTAGCTGGCTGGGCGTTTCATGATTGACAGGGCGTTCTGTAGCTGGCTGGGCGCTCTAGGACTGGCATTGTTCTGTAGCTGGCTGGGCGTTTCATGATTGACAGGGCGTTCTGTAGCTGGCTGGGCGTTTCACGATTGACAGGGCGTTCTGTAGCTGGCTGGGCGTTTCATGATTGACAGGGCGTTCTGTAGCTGGCTGGGCGCTCTAGGACTGGCATTGTTCTGTAGCTGGCTGGGCGTTTCACGATTGACAGGGCGTTCTGTAGCTGGCTGGGCGTTTCATAATTGACAGGGCGTTCTGTAGCTGATTGGGCGTTTCACGATTGACAGGGCGTTCTGTAGCTGTTTGGGCGTTTCACGATTGACAGGGCGTTCTGTAGCTGGCTGGGCGCTCTAGGACTGGCATTGTTCTGTAGCTGGCTGGGCGTTTCACGATTGACAGGGCGTTCTGTAGCTGGCTGGGCGTTTCATAATTGACAGGGCGTTCTGTAGCTGATTGGGCGTTTCACGATTGACAGGGCGTTCTGTAGCTGTTTGGGCGTTTCACGATTGACAGGGCGTTCTGTAGCTGGCTGGGCGCTCTAGAACTGGCATTGTTCTGTAGCTGGCTAGGCGTTTCATGATTGACAGGGCGTTCTGTAGCTTGCTGGGCGTTTCATGATTGACAGGGCGTTCTGTAGCTGGCTGGGGGGTTTCACGATTGACAGGGCGTTCTGTAGCTTGCTGGGCGTTTCATGATTGACAGGGCGTTCTGTAGCTGGCTGGGCGTTTCATGATTGACAGGGCGTTATGTAGCTGATTGGGCGTTTCATGATTGACAGGGCGTTCTGTAGCTGGCTGGGCGTTTCATGATTGACAGGGCGTTCTGTAGCTGGCTGGGCGTTTCATGATTGACAGGGCGTTCTGTAGCTGATTGGGCGTTTCATGATTGACAGGGCGTTCTGTAGCTGGCTGGGCGTTTCACGATTGACAGGGCGTTCTGTAGCTGGCTGGGCGTTTCATGATTGACAGGGCGTTCTGTAGCTGGCTGGGCGTTTCATGATTGACAGGGCGTTCTGTAGCTGATTGGGCGTTTCACGATTGACAGGGCGTTCTGTAGCTGGCTGGGCGTTTCATGATTGACAGGGCGTTCTGTAGCTGGCTGGGCGCTCTAGGACTGGCATTGTTCTGTAGCTGGCTGGGTGTTTCATGATTGACAGGGCGTTCTGTAGCTGGCTGGGCGTTTCATGATTGACAGGGCGTTCTGTAGCTGGCTGGGCGCTCTAGGACTGGCATTGTTCTGTAGCTGGCTGGGCGTTTCACGATTGACAGGGCGTTCTGTAGCTGGCAGGGCGTTTCACGATTGACAGGGCGTTCTGTAGCTGGCTGGGCGCTCTAGGACTGGCATTGTTCTGTAGCTGGCTGGGCGTTTCATGACTGACAGGGCGTTCTGTAGCTGGCTGGGCGCTCTAGGACTGGCATTGTTCTGTAGCTGGCTGGGCGTTTCATGATTGACAGGGCGTTCTGTAGCTGGCTGGGCGTTTCACGATTGACAGGGTGTTCTGTAGCTGGCTGGGCGTTTCATGATTGACAGGGCGTTCTGTAGCTGGCTGGGCGCTCTAGGACTGGCATTGTTCTGTAGCTGGCTGGGCGTTTCATGATTGACAGAGCGTTCTGTAGCTGGCTGGGCGTTTCACGATTGACAGGGCGTTATGTAGCTGGCTGGGCGTTTCATGATTGACAGGGCGTTCTGTTGCTGGCTGGGCGCTCTAGGACTGGCAGCGTTCTGTAGCTGACTGGGCGTTCTATGACCGACAGCGTTCTGTAGCTGGCTGGGCGTTCTAGCACTGGGAGTGTTCTGTAGCTGGCTGGGCGTTCTATGACTGACAGTGTTCCGTAGCTGGCCGGGCGTTCTATAGGACTGACACAGCGTTCTGTAGTTGACTGCGCGTTCTAAGACTGACACAGCGTTCTGTAGCTGGCTGGGCGTTCTATGACTGACAGTGTTCCGTAGCTGGCCGGGCGTTCTAGCACTGGAAGTGTTCTGTAGCTGGCTGGGCGTTCTATGACTGACACAGCGTTCCGTAGGTGGGGCGGGCGTTCTACAGGACTGACACAGCGTTCTGTAACTGGCTGCACGTTCTGGGACTGGCACAGTGTTCTGTAGCTGGCTGGGCGTTCTATGGCTGACAGCGTTCTGTAGCTGGCTGCGCGTTCTAGGACTGACACAGCGTTCTGTAGCTGGCTGCGCGTTCTATGACTGACAGCGTTCTGTATCTGGCTGGGCGTTCAATATGACTCACACAGCGTTCTATGGCTGGCTGCGCGTTCTATGACTGACAGCGTTCTGTAGCTGGCTGCGCGTTCTATGACGGACAGCGTTCTGTAGCTGGCTGCGCGTTCTATGATTGACAGCGTTCTGTAGCTGGCTGCGCGTTCTGGGACTGGCACAGCGTTCTGTAGCTGGCTGCGCGTTCTAGGATTGACAGCGTTCTGTAGCTGGCTGCGCGTTTTATGACTGACAGCGTTCTGTAACTGGCTGGGCGTTTTATAACTGACACAGTGTTCTGTAGCTGGCTGGGCGTTCAATGACTAACGTTCTGTCGCTGGCTGGGCGTTCTAGGACTGACAGTGTTCTGTATCTGGCTGGACGTTCTATGACTGACAGCGTTCTGTAGCCGACTTGGCGTTCTGTGACTGACAGCGTTCTGTAGCCGGCTTGGCGTTCTAGGACTGTCACACCGTTCAGTAGGTGGTTGGGCGTTCTGTGACTGACAGCGTTCTGTAGCTGACTGGGCGTTCTAGGACTGTCCCCGAGTGGTCCTGTGACTGGCCGGACGTTCTCCCCCAATCGCCCGCCCCCGGCTTCCTCAGAGCAGGTCGCCGCGCCCCGTGGACTCAGTGAGGAGAGAGAGGTAGCCAACGAGCAGGGCAGACCGTGCACATTAAATAAACAAACAAACAGTTTTCTTTTCTTTTATTGTACGCAAATCCGACATGAACGGATATCGCGTGACATAATCACAGGGTTTTCTCTGGTATAAAATACTTCCACAACCTGGGAGGGACTGTCTGTCACATATGTGTTATCTAAATAAACGTGTCGTTGCAGGATAACGGTGGCAAAGCGGGCATAGGCCCTAGGACCCCAGCAACGTCAATGGGAACGTTAGTGGGAGAACTCACCATTACCAATACAATAGGCCTTCATTAAAACTTGGATAATAAAGAGATTTCCTGCCATACAAGCATGCAAGGAATTCCACTATTAATGAAGCTTCGTACATGCGATGAGCATGTAGGAATGATAAACTTTAATGATATATATTGACATATAATGATATATATTGACATCCTAATCACCATTGGCAACATGAGTGTACAGGGGTATAAACAATTAACGATGATATGTAACATACACGGGGTTGTGTTTGACGCAAACTGTTCCCGTGTCCCTCAGAAAGGGTTTCATCCAGCTGTTAGCGATGTTAATTTTTTTCTTTTTGGAAACGAAAACAAGCTACTAATACACATTGAGATGACCACCGGTGAGCGATAATTGGGGCAAATCCGTCATATGATTCGGCCGTGAGCCATAATATATTCATTTCATATCGACGTGCCGTGAACTGTTGGAGCTGAGTGATAATATATGTGATACAGACACATTATGAGTGATAATAGATGTAGGTTGTAGCTACGGACACATCGCAGTTCGTCGGCGGAACGGAAAGCAGACCGCAAAACCCAGACCGAACCACATGGTCCAGTCAAATCTCCTACAGCCACTCAGCCATTGAGAAACTTCATCAATTTGCTATAAAACGGTGTATGCTTTCTGTATGTTAGCGATATCATAGCATCCACAGAGATATATAACCAAATCATTAGTAAAATTAATACAAAAAAGCGTCTTTTCCATTTACATTCCGATAAAATTTAAAAACCTGAATAATATAACATGTGCGTTATATATATATATATTTATATATATAAGTACAATTAGTAATTGTCACCTGGTTATAAACATAATGCGTTCGGATTCCATGGGAGTACAGGTAAGATAATCACGTCACCACAATTAGCAGTGTTCAAGTTGGTGATAGCATTGCAAGCAGTGAGCCCTCAACCAATGTTCAATGCTGCTCACCACAGCGGTACTTCCATAATGGCGTTCCAAGACCCAATCTCGTCATAGCTTGAGATAGCTAGTGAAACTTTCATTGCCCTCAGTATACAGACATGGAACTATTGCTTCATTGATCTCCTGCACTATATGCATTGGATCCGGCCGACGCTTGGTGACAATATTCCACCACTGTCAGAGACGTAAACCGGGCTCGCTAACCCGAGACCTTGTTACTGTAACGCCCTGAGGGTGGAAGTTCGTGATAGCACGGCAGTCCTGGCTGTCGGTAGGGTTGTTGGTATGGATGTCAGGGATGGATGTCAGTCCTGGCTGTCAGTCTGGCTGTCAGTCTGGCTGCCTGTATGGACGTCAGTCCTAGCTGTCAGTCCTGGCTGTCAGTCTGGCTGTCAGTCCTGGCTGTCACTCTGGCTGTTCGTATGGCAGTCGGTATGAATGTCAGTCTGGCTGTCAGTCTGGCTGTCAGTCGTGCCTGTCTGTATGGCTGTCTGTATGGATGTCAGTCCTGGCTGTCAGTCCTGGCTGTCACTCTGGCTGTTAGTATGGCAGTCTGTATGCATGTCTGGCTTTCAGTATGGTTGTCTGTATGGATGTCAGTCCTGGCTGTCAGTCCTGGCTGTCACTCTGGCTGTTAGTATGGCAGTCTGTATGCATGTCTGGCTTTCAGTATGGTTGTCTGTATGGATGTCAGTCCTGGCTGTCAGTCTGCCTGTCAGTCTGGATGTCAGTCTGCCTGCCAGTCGTGCCTGTCAGTATGGATGTCAGTCCTGGCTGTCAGTTTGACTGCCACCCTGGCTATCATCAAGACTATCATTCTAGCTGTCACGCCGGCTGCCAACCCTGGAGTCACACTAACCCAATGGAATCCAATACGATTACACGTTAAACATTTTAACAACCCGGGACGTCTGGCGTGACGTCAGCGAGCGGAAGATAACACGTCCCAGGAAGACCAAACAAATACGAGGCGGGAAACAGTAGAAAAACAGAAACGGTCAAGACGTCCCCTTCATCACAGACAACTAGCGGGCGAATAACGGCGTGAACCTCAGCGTGGGGTCCTCGCCAACCTCCACCCCCCTCCCACCCCCACAACCGACCCTCATTCTACCCCCACCCCATCCCACCCCCCTCCCCTTGTCTACTAGTCCAGGGGTGATCTTGAACGCTCGGCATTACGTGATGAGGTTAGCCGTGTCACGGCAGGGGCCGCTAGCGATCATGACGTCACTGTCCGGATCCGGGGAAGCCGTATCACAGGAGGGCGGGGGCGGGGGCGGGGGCGGGTCAAGGGGGATGGGGGAATCCGGCTCCAGAACCCCGGGATCCTGGGGGGTAGACCCGCATCCCTCTTCCGCCGCGCTAGCCCACTCCCCCATGGCGCTATCAGACTCCCCACCCAACGACTCGCCGTCCTCCCCTCCCCGCCGCCCAGCCCCAGACTCCTCCCCGTCTTCCTCCTCCGCCGCCGCGATTGGCTCCCCCTTCCGCTCCTCACTCGGATCACGTGACCCTTCCATAGCGCGCTGGGCGTCCTGGATCGTCGTGGCGGCCGCCGCGTTTCCCGGAGTGGCACCGGCGGGAGCGGAGGCGGGGGGTGGCGGGTCAGACGTCTGGTTGACGACGGGACGACGGGTGTAGCCGGGCGGGGCTGGATGCGGTGGAGGAGTTGGGGTGGATCGCGACGACGGGGGCCGAGGTCGCGGCGGGCAGGGGTCGCTGGAGTACTTGGGCGGTCGACGCTGCCAGCGCGCGCTGCCCCCGGCCGGGCCCCGCATGGCCGTCAGGTCCACCAACACGTCCCCGTCCACCCCGCCCGGGGGGGCGGCCGTTAAGTCCAGCAATGGTTCGTCAGAATCCTCACTCCCGTCCTCCCCTCCCGCTCGCCGTCCTTCTCCGGCGGCCGCGCCCCCGTCCACGTCATCCCCGGCCTCGTCATCGCCCTCGGCGGTCAGCCTGTTGAGGTCGATCCGTCCGTCGGCCACCGCCAACAGGAACTCCCGGCGTGCCTCCTCGAACGGACGTGACGTCATCATGGCTTCGGTGTAACGCGGCGGCGCCGAGCGGCGCGCCAAGATCTCCTGCTGGACCTGCGTCAGTGGCGACATGTAGGGGGAGGACCGGGAGGGGTGCTGCTGCTGCTGCTGCTGCCGGGCGCGCAGGGCCTGCATCTTGCAGGTACAGGCCAGGGCGATGACTAGGAGCAGGCTACAGAGGACGGACCCCAGCACCGCGGCGATCACCACCTTGTTGGAGACTGAAACAACGAGAGGGGAGGGCGTCAGGGTTACCTACTAGCGCACACCCCAATTACCATAGTTACCGCGAGAGGGAGTTTCACCACACTATTACACTGGACTCAATACAATATTGACTGCTCATGACGTCCGCATTAAATAATGTTAAGTTATAAAATTGAAAACAAACCCGACCGGAGCGGGTGCGGTGTTATTCAGTAAAGCCCGAGGGGTATTTACGTTGGGGAGGGGGGTGGGGGGTTATCACGGGGAGTGGGTATGTAAACGGCTGGCTTGAGGTGAGAGTATGAGCTGTGGTGGGAGGCGGGGCGTGGAGAGTGGGGCGGGGCGTGGGGAGGGGGAGGAGGGTGGAGAGGGGGGAGGAGGAAAGGGGGGGGGGGTTACTCACGCGAGCAGTGCCTTTCGTCCGTGCCGTCCTTGCAGTCATCAGCGCCGTCACACACCCAGTACTCGTATATACACCGACCGTTGCCACAGAGAAACGTGCCGTTGTGTGGGCCGCATCGGGTCGGCGCTGAAAGAAGGATATGAAATTCCGGTTGTTTCAGGCCCGTTTCGTGCACACAAGGGCTCAATTGGGCCAAGGAACCCCCGGGGGCACTGCATGATTTTGATAATGAAATATACCCCAGAGTAGATCCCCCAGATCGGGTATCGAACAGAGGTTGGTTGTATATTTCAGGTCGCTATAGCCAATTCTGTTCATATCGCGCCAATGGGAGGAGGAAGCTCTTTGCGAAGAAGGACATGGGCGCTTTATCCTGCGACCACACAGACATGGCCACAGCGGGGCTCGAACCACCGCTCCACGTGCCGTTAGGCTCTCAGGTGTCCAGAGCACTCAATGCGAGCGCTCCAACCCACTGAGCTATCGGGGCGGCCCCGGATCGGCTCCGGACAGCTAGTCTAGGGAGCTAGTCGAACAGTCGTTGAGGGGTCACCAGGCGGTGGTGAGTGGGGTGGCGGTCACCAGGGTTATGGTACGGTATCATTTACTGAGCTAGGTAGGTACGAGGCGACATGTCATACGAGGTTGATCAAATGGTTTTAAGCCGCTCATACAGCAATTTTCCACCCGCAGTATAATCCTCAAAATCTTTTGCAGAAACGTGCCCGACACAATATATGTGCATTTATACACGCGATCGCAAAAAAACATAATTTCCATGGACAAAAACATTTCAAACAAACAGGACAAATAAAATAAATCATCTTCCTTAATACGCATGTTTCATCATGGCATAAGGTACAAACGTGTACCAGTTGTCATTACTGCAGGTTAAAAAAATCTAACTTTATGCTTTATCGTCTCGACGGGTAGAGGGATTATCGCAGTTGGCACAAAATAATGAAGCGGAAATATCGGTGCAGAACAACCACTCACTGCACTGTAGCTCGTCGTGCTGGTTGCTGCAGTCTGTATTCCCATCGCACCGCTGGCTGCTCAGGTAACACTCCGAGCGAACGTCGCACGAAAACTGTTCATTCGAGCAGTCACCTGCAGGGAAAAATAGTGAACTTTGAACTTTTATTTCCTGTTCTCACAATACATGTAGTTTTCTGTCGTCCGTTTACGCGATCTTTCAGGGTCTGCGTCGCCTAAAAGAGAGATAATGTAACTTCCTGGATCTCCATGAGGGCGGCCAGTTAACATATTCATTGACAGACTTGGCGTCATGACCAGCAAACGATATCATATTTCTTCGAATGGTCTTTGCTCTTATCTATGCGATAATAAACAGAAATCTAGCTTTACGTTTAAGCAACTAATAGTGTAGCTTTATATTTAATAATAAAAGTCTAAATCAGCAATAATTAAATATATCTTAGTTATTGAATAAACGTTGGCCATTAACTGTACACAAATCCCCTTACCTAAATCGACGGAAATTCCGCCATATATACATATAAAGATATGGCACAATACTGTAGTACATGGGTACTCGGTATCGTCGCTTGATAGTGTACTTAACAAGGCGTCAGTGCAAGAGTGCTTACGACACGAGGCCCTGGTGCACGAGTACTTTAGACACGAGACCGCAGTGCACGAGTGCTTACGACACGAGGCCCTGGTGCACTTGTACTTTAGACAAGAGACCCCGGTGCACGCGTACTTTAGACACGAGACCCCGGTGCACGTGTACTTACGACAGCCAAGTTCGTCGCCTCCGTAGCGGCGGCAGTCCCACTTGCCGTCGCACTGGCCGGCCTTGGGGTAGCAGTCCCTCTCAGCTGGCCCACAGAACAGCTGATCACTGAGGCAGGCTCCTGCAGCCGCACAAGGACACGATAACCAGTTAGACGTCATGAACTAATAATGGGTTCGTGTAAATATCTCTTACATATAACACATTACTCAATTTACAGGTAATAAACAAATCACATAAACAATCTTATTGCAAGACGGGTCATACTTGTATATATTTCCAGTTTAGCGACACTCTCAGAATACTTATACGACTATCACGTACCATCCACAGTGCGGTAAATATGCTCTCTTGGTGAGAAATTTGATGCCAACGTAAATTATTATTTATTGATACAGTATTGCACGTAAATAATCTGATGATTAGCTCCCTAACCTCAAGCCAAATCAGGCACACAAAGTCTATCGTTTGCCCTGACAAACCAAGTCTATCGTTTCTTGTGACAAACCAAGTCGATCGTTTGTCGCGAGAAACCAAGTCTATCGCTTCTCGTGACAAACCACGGGTCTGGTTTCTCTAGCCAAATTCAATGTCTGGTGCACTTGGTTTGGCACGACCACCAATATACGTGGATCGCCAAGACGAACGATAGCCTTGTGGGGCACAGACTGGACGCTCACCTTTCTGCTGGAAGGTGAAGTTGAAGGGCGCCGGGTCGGTCACGTTCCCGGTGTGGTACAGCAGCAGCATCTGGTTGCCGGCCGACTCGATGACGTCAGGCGGGGGGTACCCGTGGCGGTACGACCCCACCAGCCGGGCCCGCGGCGTCCCCCCGTCGTACACCTCCAGGTACGCCCCATCGGCCGCCGGGGCGAAATCGACCCGCCGTAGCTGCACCGCTCCCTGCCAGCCCACGTGGAGGTGCCACTGACACACGGTCAACTTGGGCAGGTTAGAGGTCGGGGTGACCACGCCCGTGGCGGTCTCCAGGTGGTAGGAACACGCGGTGCTGGCGTCTGTGATCCGGACGGAATCAGGATCAGGTTATCGACTATTAGGGAGGGGGTTTGGAGGGGGGGAGGCGGGGTGGGCAGTCAGGGTTACTTCATCGGGTCAAAAGTCACAACGATTTTCCTCCCGCCACACTCCATATGGCCTCGTAAAACTTCATGCCAACGCGAAATGTATTATTTTCTGGACTTAATATTTAGTTTTTAGACGCATAGATAAATGTGTATGGTAATCTCATCCTCATCCTCGTCCTCGCCACCCAGGCAGTGGGTCACGCCATGACCCCCACCCCCACGTCTGCTCAACAGTCCTTCTCGTCCTCGCCACCTGGCAGTGGGTCACGCCATCACCCCCCCCCGCCCACCCAGCCACCCCCACGACAGCTCACCAGTCCTTCTCGTCCTCGCCACCCTGGCAGTGGGTCCCGCCATCACCACCCCCCCCCCCCCACACACACACACCCCGCCACCCCCACGACAGCTCACCACAGTCCTTCTCGTCCTCGCCACCCAGGCAGTGGGTCACGCCATCACCCCCACCCACCCAGCCACCCCCGACGTCTGCTCACCACAGTCCTTCTCGTCCTCGCCACCCTGGCAGTGGGTCACGCCATCACCCGCCCCCCCACCCAGCCACCCCCCACGTCTGCTCACCACAGTCCTTCTCGTCCTCGCCACCCTGGCAGTGGGTCACGCCATCACCCCCCCCCCACACACACACACACACACACACCCCGCCACCCCCACGACAGCTCACCACAGTCCTTCTCGTCCTCGCCACCCAGGCAGTGGGTCACGCCATCACCCCCACCCACCCAGCCACCCCCCACGTCTGCTCACCACAGTCCTTCTCGTCCTCGCCACCCTGGCAGTGGGTCACGCCATCACCCGCCCCCCCACCCAGCCACCCCCCACGTCTGCTCACCACAGACCTTCTCGTCCTCGCCACCCAGGCAGTGGGTCACGCCATCACCCGCCCCCCCACCCAGCTGCTCACCACAGTCCTTCTCGTCCTCGCCACCCAGGCAGTGGGTCACGCCATCACCCCCCCCCCCTCCCAGCCACCCCCACGACAGCTCACCACAGTCCTTCTCGTCCTCGCCACCCTGGCAGTGGGTCACGCCATCACCCCTCCCCCCACCCAGCCACCCCCACGACAGCTCACCACAGTCCTTCTCGTCCTCGCCACCCTGGCAGTGGGTCACGCCGTCACCCCCCCCCCCCCACACACACACACACACCCCGCCACCCCCCACGACAGCTCACCACAGTCCTTCTCGTCCTCGCCACCCTGGCAGTGGGTCACGCCGTCACACAGGGTGGAGTTCTGGAAGCAGCGATACTGGTCGGACTGGCGGTCGACGCAGCCGAACCACAGCGGGCCGCAGCTATACTTCGGGATGATCGGGGGGTGCCACTCGGCTGGGGGGAGAAACGGGGGGAGCGTCAGGGTGAGAGAAACAGGGTCACACTCAGGGTGAGAGAAATAGGGTGACCGTCAGGGTGAGAGAAACAGGCTGATCGTCAGGGTGACCGTCAGGGTGAGAGAAACAGGCTGATCGTCACGGTGACCGTCAGGGTGAGAGAAACAGGGTGAGAGAAATAAGCTGACCCTCAGGGAGAGAAACAGGGTGATCGTCAGGGCTAGAGAGAAACAGGGTGACCGTCAGGGTGACAGAAACATTGCGACCGTCAGGTCGAGAGAAACAGGGTGATCGTCAGGGCTAGAGAGAAACAGGGTGACCGTCAGGGTGACAGAAACATTGCGACCGTCAGGTCGAGAGAAACAGGGTGATCGTCAGGGCTAGAGAGAAACAGGGTGACCGTCAGGGTGACAGAAACATTGTGACCGCCAGGGCGAGAGAAACAGGGTGATCATCAGGGCTAGAGAGAAACAGGGTGACGGTCAGGGTGACAGAAACATTGTGACCGTCAGGGCGAGAGAAACAGGGTGATCGTCAGGGCTAGAGAGAAACAGGGTGACGGTCAGGGTGACAGAAACATTGCGACCGTCAGGTCGAGAGAAACAGGGTGACCGTCAGGGCGAGAGAAACAGGGTGACCGTCAGGGCTAGAGAGAAACAGGGTGACCGTCAGGGCGAGAGAAACAGGGTGATGATCAGAGCGAGAGAAACAGGGTGACCGTCGGGTGCAAGTTAACACCTAGCTCTCCGTTGTGCAACATAATGATACAAACCGTGTGAACAATGCTTAAACCACAATGATACCTGCCGTGTAAACAGTTCTCCTTAAACCACAATGATACCTACCCTGTGAACAGTTATCCTTAAACCACAATGATACCTGCCGTGTAAACAGTTCTCCTTAAACCACAATGATACCTGCCGTGTGAACAGGTCTCCTTAAACCACAATGATACCTGCCGTGTGAACAGTTATCCTTAAACCACAATGATACCTGCCGTGTGAACAGTTCTCCTTAAACCACAATGATACCTGTCATGTTAACAGGTCTCCTTAAACCACAATGATACCTGCCGTGTGAACAGTTCTGCTTAAACCACAATGATACTTGCCATGTGAACAGGTCTCCTTAAGCCACAATGATACCTGCCGTGTGAACAGTTATTCTATAAACCACAATGATACCTGCCGTGTGAACAGTTCTCCTTAAACCACAATGATACCTGCCGTGTGAACAGGTCTCTTTGAACCACAATGATACCTGCCGTGTGAACAGGTCTCTTTGAACCACAATGATACCTACCTTGTGTACAGGTCTGCTCGTCCGAATGGTCGAGGCATTCAAAGGCTCCGTTGCACAGCCACTTGTGAGGAATACAGTGGCCGTTTTTACATTGCCACTCTGCATTCTGACATTGGGGCATCGCCCTTGGACCTGGCCGTACAACATACATGGGTTAACCACAATCTATTAATGGTGTATGCATAAAGGCGATAGTTTTGTGACAAAAAACACACAAAAAACGGTACTACATAGAGTACCGGTAGCGGTACATCAAAATAGTCATAAACCTGTGACATAAAGATTTTACTGCAAAAGGATCATAAACCTGTGACAAAGATTTTACAACACGAAAGAAGAGTAGAAATCAGATGATTTTATGGTATTTTAGGATTTTCTTCGGGGTACATGAAGAGTAAACTGTATCAAGAAATCTCCAAGGACAATGACATGGACGATGCATGCCCCATAGGCCGGTACCAGGGCATGTAAACCTGTTCATTGGTATCTCAGCCAGATTGCCAACTGATACTAGGCAGGCTCCCTCAAACAGGTCACACGTCAGTGACCTAGACCTAGTGCTACATTAAGCTCATTGACCTCTGATATAAACCTATTGCCACATAAAGCTCAGTGGCATAAACCTATTGCCACATGAAGCTCAGTGACATAAACCTATTGCTCCATAAACCTATTGCCACATAAAGCTCAGTAACATAAACCTATTGCCACATAAAGCTCAGTGACATAAACCTATTGCCCCACAAAGCTCAGTGACATAAACCTATTGCTCCATAAAGCTCAGTGACATAAACCTATTGCCATATAAAGCTCAGTTACATAAACCTATTGCCACATAAAGCTCAGTGACATAAACCCATTGCTCCATAAACCTATTGTCACATAAAGCTCAGTGACATAAACCTATTGCCACATAAACCTTAGTGACATAAACCTATTGCCACATAAAGCTCAGTGACATAAACCTATTGCCATATAAAGCTCAGTGACATAAACCTATTGCCACATAAAGCTCAGTGACATAAACCTATTGCCACATAAAGCTCAGTGACAATAAACCCATTGCTCCATAAACCTATTGCCACATAAAGCTCAGTGACATAAACCTATCGCCACATAAAGCTCAGTGACATAAACCTATTGCTCCATTAAGTTCAGTGACATAAACCTATTGCCACATAAAGCTCAGTGACATAAACCTATTGCCACATAAAGCTCAGTGATATAAATCTATCCCCACATCAAGTATACTAACATAAACCTATTGCTCTATGAAGCTCATAGACCTGTGATATAAACCTATTGCCACATAAATTTGTGACATAAACCTATTGCTCCATAAAGCTCAGTGACATAAACCTATTGCTCCATAAAGCTCAATGACATAGACATATTGCTCCAAAAAGCTCAGTGACATAAACCTGTTGTTACATAAAGTTCATAAACCTGTGATATAAACCTATTGCCACATACATACCCCTGTAACATTTTATGTCACTATTTTATACAGGTCCTAGGCCAATGAGAATAACTATTACTTAGTGGTGTCACCCATCATTAACTAGTACCATATCAGTTACAACTCCCTTGCAAACTAGCAAATCATTCAAGACAACAACAAGGCAAGAATTCCACAAACCTATGACATAATTAAAGCTGAATCCCCGACCCAGTTCATGTGGCCGGTGGAAGTATGTGATCGAGAGATAATTGCTTGCGGACGTCAATGCTCTGTTGGAAATGTCGAGGTTTTCTATTTTGCCACAATATGTGTAGTTGGGCTTTGGACCGATTTCGACATAGCTCTCTGCACAGTTAGAGAGCAGGTTCAAGTCCAAGAAGCTGAAACACAAACCGATGTTGCTGCATTACAGGAAGCACATGCATAGTTACATGGATATCTTATATGGCTAGGTCACCAATTTATCTGTACAGAGGATACTTGTAAAGTTATATCTGTTACCACTAGGTCAACAATTTATCTGTACAGAGGATACTTGTAAAGTTATATCCATTCCAACTAGGTCACCAATTTGTAAATATAGGAGATTCCATGACCATAAAATATGATGATTTCTGCAATCATTTTGTTTCTAAGCATAGTGGTAATAGCTATATACAGGTACATGCCCCATTTGTCCCCCATTTTATCAGTGTCCCCAATTCCATTGTTATGTCAGCAAATATATTTCATCACAACCCATACATTGATAACTATAAGAAATTTTGATGAAATGATTACACTAGCCCATCTATGCAAATGACTCTTCTTTATATTGATAATTTAATCATAGCCAGCCAAAATTTTAGCTAGTCAAAAAAGGGTTTGTATCATATTGTGAGCACTATGAGCGCTTTTTATAAACCTCCAGACCAAAACAGCACAGGAGTGCCCTCCAAACCGAAAATCAAACTGCCATAATTGAAACTGGCTGCCAGATGGTCTCTGGCTAATACCCTGTTGCTGCGATACCAATAGAGTGTGAATAATACCTTATTGTGATTTGGTCCGTTGCGTTGCCCCTGAAATACCACTTGTGGCAGGCTGGACCCTCTTCAGGCCGGGGGTAGATAGCACTGCTGTTTACTAAGCCATTTGGCTCCGTCAACTCAATGGCATTCGTCGGGCATACTTGGGTAACACCTATAAGATTAAAGACAATCAAAGGTAATTCCAATTTCATCAAATTTAGAGCTGTTCAAACAGCCATGTTTTGTTTACAAATTGTTTCTATAAATATACTAGACCTGATCTTCACAGTGTTAACTCTTGTATCTCTATTGTCGCATTTTGTATATTACTATCCAATAATAATTCAAATATATATTAGTTCCATAGAAAGTCATTTTAGATATTTCTTAAGGAAAAACTGTGGTAGGAGCGTCTACAATATATATAGCATATATTAGCATATACTTAAACGTAATATATGATAAATGGATATATTATATATACAAATAAGGATAAGGAAGTTTATTAAACTTACTCAGATAATATAACAGTTTATCTTCTAGTTCCTTTCTTATAATTTTATTATAAAGATTAAATGCTTTAATATAAAATAACTGATATGAACTTCTATGAAAGATATATTATCAATAAAACTTTAATGTTGCAAAGATTAAATTGATATAAATCATTACCAAAGTTAGCTATAATGGAGACTTAAAAATAAATATAAATAAATAGAGTCTAAAAGCTAGATTTAATTTATAAATTTTAATAACATATATTATTTCAATACGCTTACATCAGGATAAAATATGCAAAACATAAGCTTACCATAAACAACATGCCCTATACAAAAGCTGTGTAACTGAAATAACAGCAATATCTGTAAGAGTCCTAGCCTGGATATTGCGCTTGCCAACATGCTGCAATTTTCTAGCAATGTATCTTAGTCACATATCAATAAGTCTTGGACCATAATGCTGCTGTGAATCACAGTGTCTTGCATCTTTTTTCATCAACCAATCAGCTGTCGATTGGGAAATCTCCAAAGGAAAATAGTTATCTTTATTCAGCCTAGCCTTGTTTTAAGTTGTTTAGGCATAGAATTGCATGACCTGATCAACAAGTGCTCGCACAAGGCAAAATGTAGCAGCCACAGAGTAGTTTGACTGTAATCTAGCCGCGTTTTAGCTTAATGGATCGTCGGGACAGTTATTGTCATGTGATCCCGTGTTCGGTGACTCTTGTGCCACTTGGATCCCGTTGTATCAGCTATCCCTCATCCTCCAAACAGATGATTTAGAAGGTAAATACTCCTACTTCCGGGACTTCCGGAAAACTTTCCGTGAGGTCAGCAGTCAACGACTTTGTTCGATAGATGGCAGCACTTTTCGGAGCCCAACACCTAGATTGACGCAGGGTACGTTATGATTTTACGTAGCTTTTTGTGCGCTTTTGTGCGATTGGACGTGAAAGATAAAACGGAATATAGATCTATGGTAACGTTGGCCAAAACGAATGTTATTATTCATAAAGAGAGTACTATTGCTTCTCTTGAGCAACGGACAATTTTCTTTAAATAACGTAAGGAAAAGTGGTAAATGAGGGAGAGCAGCGTTGTTATCCATACGAACGCAAATGTGTAAAATAAAACTCCCCAACCCCCTCCGCAGAGCCGCGGATAACACTCAGTCAAACCCGAAAGAGCGCGTGACTTAGCGCGGTCCCCTGGCAAACACTGGTCAAGAGGCGGGAAACTGAGTGCCCACTTGAACAGGCTTAACAAGGGTATGGTGTCTTGTGGGTAACGAATGAGGTATGAACTGCATGCCGGCTACATTGCAAATTATCCCCATCACAAAACAATTCTCTATCGGCATATGGGCCATGGGCCGTCCAGACTGACAGTGTTGACGGTGTAACATAATAACTTGACTGGTTTCTTTATTACTGCCATATGGCCATGTAGGGTGCTTGACGCGAAAATTTACGCTTTCTGTTCACCGGCCATGCAGCCCTCTTTTTCCGAAGAGCATGTAAAATGTGGCACATGGGATCATTCCAGGAGTGATTTAGTGATGGTAGAGGTTGGTTAACTTTTTAGAGTCGAATCATGCACGCCAGGACCGCATTGGGTGTCCCTTGATGCCTGAGAAAGCGGACATAGATCTATGTGATAAAAGAGATACCCCTACAGAGCGGACATTTTTTATTAAAAAAGTTATCCCAATAGAGAGAACAACTGGGATGAAAATGATAGAGTTTAACATAGTCTATAGAGTATTTAATTTTTTTGTAAAAATTCCGATCGGATTTTTGAGGTGAAAAGTGTGTGTGTGGGGGGGGGGGGGGGGGGAGGGGGTCCGCGGAACCCTCTCAAACACCGTTATTCCCAAAATCGACATTTCAGAACACGCTTAGAGTAGTTCTTTGTCTAAATGAGGTAAAGGCATCATAATTCACTGCGTGACCATAGCAACGTAAATACACCTTGACTCCCGCCTTGCCTACAGCTAGCTATGACGTAACATGGAACGTATATAGTATATGCATGTTACCATGATCACGAAGTCACTTCGATCATTACATGTATCCTTTCCATTCTAAAAGTTCTAAAGGACAGGTCCCCAAGGAGAAGTCATGCCGGGGTGCATGCATCATGTATCTCGGTAAATGACCGGTAGGCCATTTTGTTATCCGTAGATCTAACTTATGACTTTTTTACAAGGATTATAGCATCTCTCCATTACAATGCATACGATGCAAGATGAACTGCGCCTGTGAAACCTAATTCATAGAAATGGCCTGACGTCACGGAGCCTCGTTATCGCGCAGGTAAAAACATTGCCACGTGGTTATAAATCTGCATACAAATCGATGGGAGGTGGGAGGGGAGGGGAGAGGTATTGGGTATGGGGTAGGAGGTTTGCCTCTCTTAATTTAAATTGTATATATCCGCCCCTGATAAAGCTATACCCATATAGCATTTATTGTCATTTATTTGAAAGCATATATACGTCTACTGAATTCATGGGATTAAGATTAAGATCAATGCTAGACTCCATGGAGCAACTGAACCATGCAACATGCACCCCCATAGATCTAGGCGCCAAATAATATGCTTAACTTCAGCGGGAAATTCCTATAGTGTCTTAGAAAAGATATCCAATAGCATTGTAAGGCACATATAATAATATGTCTATCTTATGATTTATAGTTTAATTGTGTTTTGACAAGCAAGATAAAACCCCGTAATCAATGAACTATTGCACTTGAGAAAGCTACGTAAGTCAGTAAAAGCAAAATTCACAATTCCCGTTCAGACCGTTTTTTGCTAATATTTTCGTTACCAGCTGCATATACCATATTTATGGCAACAGTTGTTTCATCTTTTTTATGCAATAATAGCCACTATTGTCCCATCAATGCAAATTCACCTCATATGGAAGCGAGATGCGCCCCGCGGGTAGGCCTAGCGCAATTCCAAAGATGCGGCCTTCCCTCCGAATCAAATATCGGTTGGATTGGAATATTTCGGTTTATAGTATTTCTATGGCGATGTGACTGTTTTGCCAGTTGACGGAGAACCGAGCAGTTCGAAGTGGTTTTATATGATGAATTAGTGGTAATTCCTTCATGTAGTAGCACCTATGTTATTATTTTTGCTTATCATTTGGTAAGTTGTACGCTTTGGTAGTTGAAGTGATGGGTGTCAGGTCACGGACCTTGACAATGAGTGTAGCTAAAGTTGACTTGTGTCACCTGGTCACACACAGTTTGAGTTTGTGTACAGCAGTACATACAGTTGTTCCGCGCAAAGTTGGATTCTGCGCTGATTCGGAATTGGCGCAGCGCATTTTCGGAATTCCCATTCAGCGCAACCGGCGACTGCGCGATCCCGGGATATTTAAAAAATATCCACCAACCCAACAGTCAGTTGACCTGGAAGACTAGAAACAGTCAGCATATATTTAGCCACTCTCTTTACCTGTTTACTGCTACGGTCCCAACCATTACTGATTGGACCATCCAACCATGTTATACTGAAGACCACAAAAACATTGGTTGGCGGGAAAGATTTAATGTGATGCTAAATGTTATTAAAAATGCTGAATAGGTAAATAGGTTTTAATTCGCCAGAAGCAGACATGGCCTGAATCAGGGCCCGGATATTTTGTCTGAAGTAATTACATCGGCGCCGAGGAAAAAATGTAGCGCCGATGTAGCAGGGGGAGGCTTCCACAAAAAATCTGTCACATTATTATCAAAGATCCTACCTCAGAGAAACAGAAAATGTTAAGTCCAATGAATTTGGTATCCGAATAAGTGTGTTATGGCGTATAAACCGTTCCTGTTGGCAGCCTCAGCTCAAATGGCTGCCTCCTCGGCATGCCGTAATCTCGCCAGTTGCGAAGTCTCGCGGACCAAGGGGGGGGGGGGGGGTGGGGGGTGCATATGTGTGCGGTCGCGTGCAACGGTGGGTGGCTCAGACGGCATGCAGGGGTGTGGGGTAATTTACATCGACGCCGAGGAAAAATGATGCAGGGGTGGGGGGTGCACTTCGAAGTGTTACTGGGCATTGGTCCGAGGATCCCCCTGCTACATCGGCACTACATTTTTCCTCGGTGCCGATGTAAATTACTTCAGACAAAATGTGGCTCAGACGGCATGCAGGGGTGGGGGGTGCACTTCGAAGTCAAGAGGCGGGGGAGAGGGGTGGGGGTGTTACTGGGCATTGGTCCGAGGAACCAAGTAGGACCGAGGAGAGGAGACGGGGGAGGCGTTTCGCTACCGTTTCATTTAGAAAGAAGCCATTAAGCGTGGTGTGGGCTGGGGTATCGCGTTGTTAATGAGAATGTGTCGGAGAGCATGAACTTGTTATGTCTGAAAAAGCCGTTATGACTGGTGGCTTAAGGTCGATTGGTGTTTATAGTACGAAAGGAATGAGGGCGCGCGGCGAAGTTAATAGAAATAAAATAAAAACCTGAGCAAGTGAAAGAACAGACACAAACAACAATGTGTAAGTTAAATGAAGCATTTTATTTTGTTTTATTTTGATTAATCATGAGCAAACCGAACAAAAGAAATCCCTATCCATCTTAGCTTTCGTCAAGTTAACACACTTTTGAAATAACCACCTATCACATACATTACATTGCACCATGTCGCCATAGCATTGCGGCAGATGACAACAGCAATACAATGGCACCCGGCGAGGGGCCGGAGTAGGCACCGGACGAGGGGCTGGAGTAGGCACCGGACGAGGGGCCGGAGTAGGCAACGTCGGCCACTCGGCTAACGACGACAGCGGTGGAAGAGTGCTGATAGGCCGACACGACCCAACGCAAAGCAGAATGCGGTGAGCAAGGAACTCAGCCCCATAAAACGATAGATGTAAGCCATCCCGAGAAAGAAGCCTCCTATCTCCGGACCAAAAATCCGGGTGTTCCATGAAGGAAACGCCATCCAAAGGCGAGCATAGACTCCTGAGATCCTGATTAGTCTCCATCGCTAAGCGATTAACACGATCCAAAAACCGAAGGGAGTTAGTCGCACCGTCAAACCGATTATCCGCCCTAGGCAGAATTCCTGAAAGAATCACCCGAGAGGTCGGGCACAAAGATCGGAGAATTGCAACCAGAGTTGCATAATCATCGAGAGGAGGTTGATCACAACGGGGCAAGTCATTTGTCCCAACGTGGACAACCCACACATCCGGGACAGAATCGATCTGCAGATAACGATGCAAGCCGGCGACAGTGATCCCGGAAAACGACAAAGTCCTCACATGAGAAGGCAAATACTGATGCAGATACTTCACTATAGAATCCCCAATCACGACAACGGACAAAGGAGCCATATCGACAAGTCAACCAAGAAACGAAAAACCAAGTAAGCGAGAGAGAGATGATTAAAGAAAAAAGGTACAAAATCCTGTAAATAAAAGAAATGATTAAAACAGAAGTATGAAAAGGGAAAAGCAACAAATCCTTTATACAATGGGAGAGAAATGATTAAGTCACAATCACCAAAAAATGAATACAAGTATAATCCAGTGTTTGTAAGCCTATGTCACTTGCAACATCAAAATGGTCGTAATGCCAGAAGCGACATTGGGTGTATGATAATCTTCGTACAAGCCAACCATTTTATACCAAAACATCAAAGCTGGTGGCTTATGAAGGTTGGAAGCCAGGTCAACACCTATAAACCACATTAACCAACCACATTGACTGTGTGGTTCGTAACCAGTCCGCCTTCAATGACTAATTGACTCAAACACCCGAAGTCAAAAATCGGAGAAGGCGGCTATAGTTAATGGGACGAATTCAATTCCACTTGTCCGAGTTTCCCTTTGATGACTACGACGGCTAATTGCCTACAATTTGAATGCGCCCGGAATGATAAGGGGGGGTCCGGATATGCCGTAATCTCGCCAGTTGCACATATGCACCCCCCCCCCCCCCCTTGGTCCGCGAGACTTCGCACCTGGCGAGATTACGGCATGCCGAGGAGGCAGCCATTTGAGCTGAGGCTGCCAACAGGAACGGTTTATACGCCATAACACACTTATTCGGATACCAAATTCATTGGACTTAACATTTTCTGTTTCTCTGAGGTAGGATCTTTGATAATAATGTGACAGATTTTTTGTGGAAGCCTCCCCCTGCTACGTCGGCGCTACATTTTTTCCTCGGCGCCGATGTAATTACTTCAGACAAAATATTCGGTCCCCCTGAATCATTTGGAACTTGGTTCCATAAAAAAAATCCTATTTAGGCTACAACCATATCAGAATTATTCCAACTGAGCCAGCTATTCTATTGTAGTTGTTTTATTTAACTGGGCGAGAACCGTGTAAGAATAAATCCAGTTACTATTATTATTATTAAAATGCAGAAAGATTAAATTCCACACGATTCCGATATGGCCTCCCCATGTGGGAATTCCTATTTGGCGCAGCGCCATATGAGAATATTCCCACATGGCGCGGATCACGACATGGCGCAGACCACAATCACTGAGTCAGCAGGTCAGTGGTGTACAACTGGAATTTAGTTTTACTCAGTTCCGCTTCATAGCCGCTGGCAACGAAACCACTGTAACTGCTGGTTACCTGCTTATTCGTTAGTCCCAGAAGGTGAAGTGCTTATTCAAGTGGGCCTCCGGGTGTGATATAGGAGATCGCCATGACAAATAAGATAAATAATAATAAATAAGAGTGGAAATTGAACGAGCGAAAACTACAGGCACAGTAAATCAGCCCACCCTCGGGCCTCCCCCCTCCACTGATTGACTGTGCCTGTGGCAAAAACTAATAAAAAGAGCTAGGGGAAGGTCGGTATATTTCAATCACTTCGTGACAGGACTGCTGCAATGTACAACTACAAACTAAGCAGTACATAATGCATTATGAGGTCGCCTTCTGTTTAGTGCATCCCTCTAGCGAATATATGTTGTAAATGTTAATATCAGTGATCTTTTAACAGGCCAATACGATATCCGGCTAAATTCATTGAATAGATTTGATAGAAGTCGGGATCGGGAGAGATTGAGGCATCCTTGACTTTGATGAAAGTCGGGATCGGGTGAGGACTGAGTCGTCCCTGACTTTGATGGAAGTCGGGGTCTGGAGAGGACTGAGGCGTCCTTGACTTTGATAGAAGTCGTGATCGGGTGAGGACTAAGAAGTCCCAGACTTTGATAGAAGTCGTAATCCGGTGACGACTGAGGAGTCCCTGACTTTGATAGAAGTCGGGGTCTGGAGAGGACAGGGGCGTCCCCGACTTTGATAGAAGTCGTGATCGGGTGAGGACTAAAGAGTCCCCGACTTTGATAGCAGTCGTGATCGGGTGAGGACTAAGGAGTCCCTGACTTTGATAGCAGTCGTGATCGGGTGAGGACTAAGGAGTCCCAGACTTTGATACAAATCGTGATCGGGTGAGGACTAAGGAGTCCCTGACTTTGATACAAGTCGTGATCGGGTGAGGACTAAGGAGTCCCAGACTTTGATAGCAGTCGTGATCGGGTGAGGACTAAGGAGTCCCTGACTTTGATACAAGTCGTGATCGGGTGAGGACTAAGGAGTCCCAGACTTTGATAGCAGTCGTGATCGGGTGAAGACTAAGGAGTCCCTGACTTTGATACAAGTCGTGATCGGGTAAGGACTAAGAAGTCCCAGACTTTGATAGAAGTCGTGATCGGGTGAGGACTAAGGAGTCCCTGACTTTGATACAAGTCGTGATCGGGTGAGGACTAAGGAGTCCCAGACTTTGATAGCAGTCGTGATCGGGTGAGGACTAAGGAGTCCCTGACTTTGATACAAGTCGTGATCGGGTGAGGATTAAGGAGTCCCAGACTTTGATAGAAGTCGTGATCGGGTGAGGACTAAGGAGTCCCAGACTTTGATAGAAGTCGGGGTCTGGAGAGGACAGGGGCGTCCTTGACTTTGATAGAAGTCGTGATCGGGTGAGGACTAAGGAGTCCCAGACTTTGATAGAAGTCGTGATCGGGTGAGGACTAAAGAGTCCCAGACTTTGATAGAAGTCGTGATCGGGTGAGGACTAAGGAGTCCCTGACTTTGATAGAAGTCGTGATCGGGTGAGGACTAAAGAGTCCCAGACTTTGATACAAGTCGTGATCGGGTGAGGACTAAGGAGTCCCAGACTTTGATAGCAGTCGTGATCGGGTGAGGACTAAGAAGTCCCAGACTTTGATACAAGTCGTGATCGGGTGAGGACTAAGGAGTCCCAGACTTTGATAGAAGTCGTGATCGGGTGAGGACTAAGGAGTCCCAGACTTTGATACAAGTCGTGATCGGGTGAGGACCAAGGAGTCCCTGACTTTGATACAAGCCGTGATCGGGTGAGGATTAAGGAGTCCCTGACTTTGATAGAAGTCGTGATCGGGTGAGGACTGAGGAGTCCCTGACTTTGATAGAAGTCGGGGTCTGGAGAGGACAGGGGCGTCCTTGACTTTGATAGAAGTCGTGATCGGGTGAGGACTAAAGACTCCCAGACTTTGATAGAAGTCGTGATCGGGTGAGGACTGAGGAGTCCCTGACTTTGATAGAAGTCGGGGTCTGGAGAGGACAGGGGCGTCCTTGACTTTGATAGAAGTCGTGATCGGGTGAGGACTAAAGACTCCCAGACTTTGATAGAAGTCGTGATCGGGTGAGGACTGAGGAGTCCCTGACTTTGATAGAAGTCGGGGTCTGGAGAGGACAGGGGCGTCCTTGACTTTGATAGAAGTCGTGATCGGGTGAGGACTAAAGACTCCCTGACTTTGATAGAAGTCGTGATCGGGTGAGGACTAAGAAGTCCCAGACTTTGATACAAGTCGTGATCAGGTGAGGACTGAGGAGTCCCTGACTTTGATAGAAGTCGTGATCGGGTGACGACTAAAGAGTCCCAGACTTTGATAGAAGTCGTGATCGGGTGAGGACTAAGGAGTCCCTGACTTTGATAGAAGTCGTGATCGGGTGAGGATTAAAGAGTCCCAGACTTTGATAGCAGTCGTGATCGGGTGAGGACTAAGGAGTCCCTGACTTTGATAGAAGTCGGGGTCTGGAGAGGACAGGGGCGTCCTTGACTTTGATAGAAGTCGTGATCGGGTGAGGACTAAGGAGTCCCAGACTTTGATAGAGGTCGTGATCGGGTGAGGACTAAGGAGTCCCTGACTTTGATAGAAGTCGTGATCGGGTGAGGATTAAAGAGTCCCAGACTTTGATAGCAGTCGTGATCGGGTGAGGACTAAGGAGTCCCTGACTTTGATACAAGTCGTGATCGGGTGAGGACTAAGGAGTCCCTGACTTTGATAGAAGTCGGGGTCTGGAGACGACAGGGGCGTCCTTGACTTTGATAGAAGTCGTGATCGGGTGAGGACTAAAGAGTCCCCGACTTTGATAGCAGTCGTGATCGGGTGAGGACTAAAGAGTCCCAGACTTTGATAGCGGTCGTGATCGGGTGAGGACTAAGGAGTCCCCGAATTTGATACAAGTCGTGATCGGGTGAGGACTAAGGAGTCCCAGACTTTGATAGAAGTCGTGATCGGGTGAGGACTAAAGAGTCCCAAACTTTGATAGAAGTCGTGATCGGGTGAGGACTAAAGAGTCCCAGACTTTGATACAAGTCGTGATCGGGTGAGGACTGAGGAGTCCCCGACTTTGATAGAAGTCGGGGTATGGAGAGGACAGGGGCGTGCTTGACTTTGATAGCAGTCGTGATCGGGTGAGGACTAAAGACTCCCAGACTTTGATAGAAGTCGTGATCGGGTGAGGACTAAAGAGTCCCATACTTTGATAGAAGTCGTGATCGGGTAAGGACTAACGAGTCCCTGACTTTGATAGAAGTCGGGGTCTGGAGAGGACAGCGGCGTCCTTGACTTTGATAGAAGTCGTGATCGGGTGAGGACTAAAGAGTCCCAGACTTTGATAGAAGTCGTGATCGGGTGAGGACTAAGGAGTCCCAGACTTTGATAGAAGTCGTGATCGGGTGAGGACTAAGGAGTCCCTGACTTTGATAGAAGTCGTGATCGGGTAAGGACTAAGGAGTCCCAGACTTTGATAGCAGTCGTGATCGGGTGAGGACTAAGGAGTCCCTGACGTTGATAGAAGTCGGGGTCTGGAGAGGACAGGGGCGTCCTTGACTTTGATAGAAGTCGTGATCGGGTGAGGACTAAAGAGTCCCAGACTTTGATACAAGTCGTGATCGGGTGAGGACTAAGGAGTCCCAGACTTTGATAGAAGTCGGGGTCTGGAGAGGACAGGGGCGTCCTTGACTTTGATAGAAGTCGTGATCGGGTGAGGACTAAAGAGTCCCAGACTTTGATACAAGTCGTGATCTGGTGAGGACTGAGGAGTCCCTGACTTTGATAGAAGTCGGGGTCTGGAGAGATCAGGGGCGTCCTTGATTTTGATAGAAGTCGTGATCGGGTGAGGACTGAGGAGTCCCTGACTTTGATACAAGTCGTGATCGGGTGAGGACTAAGGAGTCCCTGACTTTGATACAAGTCGTGATCGGGTGAGGACTAAGGAGTCCCCGACTTTGATAGAAGTCGTGATCGGGTGAGGACTAAGGAGTCCCAGACTTTGATAGAAGTCGTGATCGGGTGAGGACTAAGGAGTCCCCGACTTTGATACAAGTCGTGATCGGGTGAGGACTAAGGAGTCCCAGACTTTGATAGAAGTCGTGATCGGGTGAGGACTAAGGAGTCCCCGACTTTGATACAAGTCGTGATCGGATGAGGACTAAGGAGTCCCAGACTTTGATAGAAGTCGTGATCGGGTGAGGACTAAGGAGTCCCCGACTTTGATACAAGTCGTGATCGGGTGAGGACTAAGGAGTCCCAGACTTTGATAGAAGTCGTGATCGGGTGAGGACTAAGGAGTCCCAGACTTTGACATAAGTCGGAGTCTGGAGAGGACAGGGGCGTCCCTGACTTTGATAGAAGTCGTGATCGGGTGAGGACTAAGGAGTCCCTGACTTTGATAGAAGTCGGGGTCTGGAGAGGACAGGGGCGTCCCTGACTTTGATAGAAGTCGTGATCGGGTGAGGACTAAGGAGTCCCAGACTTTGATAGAAGTCGTGATCGGGTGAGGACTAAGGAGTCCCTGACTTTGATAGAAGTCGTGATCGGGTGAGGACTAAAGAGTCCCCGACTTTGATAGAAGTCGTGATCGGGTGAGGACTAAAGAGTCCCAGACTTTGATAGAAGTCGTGATCGGGTGGGGACTAAGGAGTCCCAGACTTTGATAGAAGTCGTGATCGGGTGAGGACTAAGGAGTCCCAGACTTTGATAGAAGTCGTGATCGGGTGAGGACTAAGGAGTCCCTGACTTTGATAGAAGTCGTGATCGGGTGAGGACTAAAGAGTCCCCGACTTTGATAGAAGTCGTGATCGGGTGAGGACTAAAGAGTCCCTGACTTTGATACAAGTCGTGATCGGGTGAGGACTAAGGAGTCCCTGACTTTGATAGAAGTCGGGGTCTGGAGAGGACAGGGGCGTCCTTGACTTTGATAGAAGTCGTGATCGGGTGAGGACTAAGGAGTCCCAGACTTTGATAGAGGTCGTGATCGGGTGAGGACTAAGGAGTCCCTGACTTTGATAGAAGTCGTGATCGGGTGAGGATTAAAGAGTCCCAGACTTTGATAGCAGTCGTGATCGGGTGAGGACTAAGGAGTCCCTGACTTTGATACAAGTCGTGATCGGGTGAGAACTAAGGAGTCCCTGACTTTGATAGAAGTCGGGGTCTGGAGACGACAGGGGCGTCCTTGACTTTGATAGAAGTCGTGATCGGGTGAGGACTAAAGAGTCCCCGACTTTGATAGCAGTCGTGATCGGGTGAGGACTAAAGAGTCCCAGACTTTGATAGCGGTCGTGATCGGGTGAGGACTAAGGAGTCCCCGAATTTGATACAAGTCGTGATCGGGTGAGGACTAAGGAGTCCCAGACTTTGATAGAAGTCGTGATCGGGTGAGGACTAAAGAGTCCCAAACTTTGATAGAAGTCGTGATCGGGTGAGGACTAAAGAGTCCCAGACTTTGATACAAGTCGTGATCGGGTGAGGACTGAGGAGTCCCCGACTTTGATAGAAGTCGGGGTATGGAGAGGACAGGGGCGTGCTTGACTTTGATAGCAGTCGTGATCGGGTGAGGACTAAAGACTCCCAGACTTTGATAGAAGTCGTGATCGGGTGAGGACTAAAGAGTCCCATACTTTGATAGAAGTCGTGATCGGGTAAGGACTAAGGAGTCCCTGACTTTGATAGAAGTCGGGGTCTGGAGAGGACAGCGGCGTCCTTGACTTTGATAGAAGTCGTGATCGGGTGAGGACTAAAGAGTCCCAGACTTTGATAGAAGTCGTGATCGGGTGAGGACTAAGGAGTCCCAGACTTTGATAGAAGTCGTGATCGGGTGAGGACTAAGGAGTCCCTGACTTTGATAGAAGTCGTGATCGGGTAAGGACTAAGGAGTCCCAGACTTTGATAGCAGTCGTGATCGGGTGAGGACTAAGGAGTCCCTGACGTTGATAGAAGTCGGGGTCTGGAGAGGACAGGGGCGTCCTTGACTTTGATAGAAGTCGTGATCGGGTGAGGACTAAAGAGTCCCAGACTTTGATACAAGTCGTGATCGGGTGAGGACTGAGGAGTCCCAGACTTTGATAGAAGTCGGGGTCTGGAGAGGACAGGGGCGTCCTTGACTTTGATAGAAGTCGTGATCGGGTGAGGACTAAAGAGTCCCAGACTTTGATACAAGTCGTGATCTGGTGAGGACTGAGGAGTCCCTGACTTTGATAGAAGTCGGGGTCTGGAGAGATCAGGGGCGTCCTTGATTTTGATAGAAGTCGTGATCGGGTGAGGACTGAGGAGTCCCTGACTTTGATACAAGTCGTGATCGGGTGAGGACTAAGGAGTCCCTGACTTTGATACAAGTCGTGATCGGGTGAGGACTAAGGAGTCCCCGACTTTGATAGAAGTCGTGATCGGGTGAGGACTAAGGAGTCCCAGACTTTGATAGAAGTCGTGATCGGGTGAGGACTAAGGAGTCCCCGACTTTGATACAAGTCGTGATCGGGTGAGGACTAAGGAGTCCCAGACTTTGATAGAAGTCGTGATCGGGTGAGGACTAAGGAGTCCCCGACTTTGATACAAGTCGTGATCGGATGAGGACTAAGGAGTCCCAGACTTTGATAGAAGTCGTGATCGGGTGAGGACTAAGGAGTCCCCGACTTTGATACAAGTCGTGATCGGGTGAGGACTAAGGAGTCCCAGACTTTGATAGAAGTCGTGATCGGGTGAGGACTAAGGAGTCCCAGACTTTGACATAAGTCGGAGTCTGGAGAGGACAGGGGCGTCCCTGACTTTGATAGAAGTCGTGATCGGGTGAGGACTAAGGAGTCCCTGACTTTGATAGAAGTCGGGGTCTGGAGAGGACAGGGGCGTCCCTGACTTTGATAGAAGTCGTGATCGGGTGAGGACTAAGGAGTCCCAGACTTTGATAGAAGTCGTGATCGGGTGAGGACTATGGAGTCCCTGACTTTGATAGAAGTCGTGATCGGGTGAGGACTAAAGAGTCCCCGACTTTGATAGAAGTCGTGATCGGGTGAGGACTAAAGAGTCCCAGACTTTGATAGAAGTCGTGATCGGGTGGGGACTAAGGAGTCCCAGACTTTGATAGAAGTCGTGATCGGGTGAGGACTAAGGAGTCCCAGACTTTGATAGAAGTCGTGATCGGGTGAGGACTAAGGAGTCCCTGACTTTGATAGAAGTCGTGATCGGGTGAGGACTAAAGAGTCCCCGACTTTGATAGAAGTCGTGATCGGGTGAGGACTAAAGAGTCCCAGACTTTGATAGAAGTCGTGATCGGGTGAGGACTAAGGAGTCCCAGACTTTGATAGAAGTCGTGATCGGGTGAGGACTAAGGAGTCCCAGACTTTGATAGAAGTCGTGATCGGGTGAGGACTAAGAAGTCCCAGACTTTGATACAAGTCGTGATCGGGTGAGGACTAAGAAGTCCCAGACTTTGATAGAAGTCGTGATCGGGTGAGGACTAAGAAGTCCCAGACTTTGATACAAGTCGTGATCGGGTAAGGACTAAGAAGTCCCAGACTTTGATACAAGTCGTGATCGGGTGAGGACTAAGGAGTCCCAGACTTTGATAGAAGTCGGGGTCTGGAGAGGACAGGGGCGTCCTTGACTTTGATAGAAGTCGTGATCGGGTGAGGACTAAAGACTCCCAGACTTTGATAGAAGTCGTGATCGGGTGAGGACTAAGGAGTCCCCGACTTTGATACAAGTCGTGATCGGGTGAGGACTAAGGAGTCCCAGACTTTGATAGAAGTCGTGATCGGGTGAGGATTAAAGAGTCCCAGACTTTGATAGCAGTCGTGATCGGGTGAGGACTAAGGAGTCCCAGACTTTGATAGAAGTCGTGATCGGGTGAGGACTAAGGAGTCCCCGACTTTGATACAAGTCGTGATCGGGTGAGGACTAAGGAGTCCCAGACTTTGATAGAAGTCGTGATCGGGTGAGGACTAAGGAGTCCCAGACTTTGACATAAGTCGGAGTCTTGAGAGGACAGGGGCGTCCCTGACTTTGATAGAAGTCGTGATCGGGTGAGGACTAAGGAGTCCCTGACTTTGATAGAAGTCGGGGTCTGGAGAGGACAGGGGCGTCCCTGACTTTGATAGAAGTCGTGATCGGGTGAGGACTAAGGAGTCCCAGACTTTGATAGAAGTCGTGATCGGGTGAGGACTAAGGAGTCCCTGACTTTGATAGAAGTCGTGATCGGGTGAGGACTAAAGAGTCCCCGACTTTGATAGAAGTCGTGATCGGGTGAGGACTAAAGAGTCCCAGACTTTGATAAAAGTCGTGATCGGGTGAGGACTAAGGAGTCCCAGACTTTGATAGAAGTCGTGATCGGGTGAGGACTAAGAAGTCCCTGACTTTGATACAAGTCGTGATCGGGTGAGGACTAAGGAGTCCCAGACTTTGATACAAGTCGTGATCGGGTGAGGACTAAGGAGTCCCTGACTTTGATACAAGTCGTGATCGGGTGAGGACTAAGAAGTCCCAGACTTTGATACAAGTCGTGATCGGGTGAGGACTAAGAAGTCCCAGACTTTGATAGAAGTCGTGATCGGGTAAGGACTAAGAAGTCCCAGACTTTGATACAAGTCGTGATCGGGTGAGGACTAAGGAGTCCCTGACTTTGATACAAGTCGTGATCGGGTGAGGACTAAGGAGTCCCAGACTTTGATACAAGTCGTGATCGGGTGAGGACTAAGAAGTCCCAGACTTTGATACAAGTCGTGATCGGGTGAGGACTAAGAAGTCCCAGACTTTGATAGAAGTCGTGATCGGGTAAGGACTAAGAAGTCCCAGACTTTGATACAAGTCGTGATCGGGTGAGGACTAAGGAGTCCCAGACTTTGATAGAAGTCGTGATCGGGTAAGGACTAAGAAGTCCCAGACTTTGATACAAGTCGTGATCGGGTGAGGACTAAGGAGTCCCAGACTTTGATAGAAGTCGGGGTCTGGAGAGGACAGGGGCGTCCTTGACTTTGATAGAAGTCGTGATCGGGTGAGGACTAAAGACTCCCAGATTTTGATAGAAGTCGTGCTCGGGTGAGGACTAAGAAGTCCCAGACTTTGATACAAGTCGTGATCGGGTAAGGACTAAGAAGTCCCAGACTTTGATACAAGTCGTGATCGGGTGAGGACTAAGGAGTCCCAGACTTTGATAGAAGTCGTGATCGGGTGAGGACTAAGGAGTCCCTGACTTTGATACAAGTCGTGATCGGGTAAGGACTAAGAAGTCCCAGACTTTGATAGAAGTCGTGATCGGGTGAGGACTAAGGAGTCCCAGACTTTGATACAAGTCGTGATCGGGTGAGGACTAAGAAGTCCCAGACTTTGATACAAGTCGTGATCGGGTGAGGACTAAGGAGTCCCTGACTTTGATAGAAGTCGTGATCGGGTGAGGACTAAGGAGTCCCAGACTTTGATAGAAGTCGTGATCGGGTGAGGACTAAGGAGTCCCAGACTTTGATACAAGTCGTGATCGGGTGAGGACTAAGAAGTCCCAGACTTTGATACAAGTCGTGATCGGGTAAGGACTAAGAAGTCCCAGACTTTGATACGAGTCGTGATCGGGTGAGGACTAGGAAGTCCCAGACTTTGATACAAGTCGTGATCGGGTGAGGACTAAGGAGTCCCAGACTTTGATACGAGTCGTGATCGGGTGAGGACTAAGGAGTCCCTGACTTTGATACAAGTCGTGATCGGGTAAGGACTAAGAAGTCCCAGACTTTGATACAAGTCGTGATCGGGTGAGGACTAAGGAGTCCCTGACTTTGATACAAGTCGTGATCGGGTGAGGACTAAGGAGTCCCTGACTTTGATACAAGTCGTGATCGGGTAAGGACTAAGAAGTCCCAGACTTTGATACAAGTCGTGATCGGGTAAGGACTAAGAAGTCCCAGACTTTGATACAAGTCGTGATCGGTTGAGGACTAAGGAGTCCCAGACTTTGATAGAAGTCGTGATCGGGTGAGGACTAAGGAGTCCCAGACTTTGATACAAGTCGTGATCGGGTGAGGACTAAGAAGTCCCAGACTTTGATACAAGTCGTGATCGGGTAAGGACTAAGAAGTCCCAGACTTTGATACGAGTCGTGATCGGGTGAGGACTAAGAAGTCCCAGACTTTGATACAAGTCGTGATCGGGTGAGGACTAAGGGGTCCCAGACTTTGATAGAAGTCGTGATCGGGTGAGGACTAAGGAGTCCCAGACTTTGATAGAAGTCGTGATCGGGTGAGGACTAAGGAGTCCCAGACTTTGATACAAGTCGTGATCGGGTGAGGACTAAGAAGTCCCAGACTTTGATACAAGTCGTGATCGGGTGAGGACTAAGAAGTCCCAGACTTTGATACAAGTCGTGATCGGGTAAGGACTAAGAAGTCCCAGACTTTGATACAAGTCGTGATCGGGTGAAGACTAAGGAGTCCCTGACTTTGATACAAGTCGTGATCGGGTGAGGACTAAGGAGTCCCAGACTTTGATACAAGTCGTGATCGGGTGAGGACTAAGGAGTCCCAGACTTTGATACGAGTCGTGATCGGGTGAGGACTAAGGAGTCCCTGACTTTGATACAAGTCGTGATCGGGTAAGGACTAAGAAGTCCCAGACTTTGATACAAGTCGTGATCGGGTAAGGACTAAGGAGTCCCAGACTTTGATAGAAGTCGTGATCGGGTGAGGACTGAGGAGTCCCTGACCTTGATACAAGTCGTGATCGGGTAAGGACTAAGGAGTCCCAGACTTTGATAGAAGTCGTGATCGGGTGTGGACTAAGGAGTCCCAGACTTTGATACAAGTCGTGATCGGGTGAGGACTAAGAAGTCCCAGACTTTGATACAAGTCGTGATCGGGTGAGGACTAAGGAGTCCCTGACTTTGATACAAGTCGTGATCGGGTGAGGACTAAGGAGTCCCCGACTTTGATACAAGTCGTGATCGGGTGAGGACTAAGGAGTCCCAGACTTTGATAGAAGTCGTGATCGGGTGAGGACTAAGGAGTCCCAGACTTTGACATAAGTCGGAGTCTGGAGAGGACAGGGGCGTCCCTGACTTTGATAGAAGTCGTGATCGGGTGAGGACTAAGGAGTCCCTGACTTTGATAGAAGTCGGGGTCTGGAGAGGACAGGGGCGTCCCTGACTTTGATAGAAGTCGTGATCGGGTGAGGACTAAGGAGTCCCAGACTTTGATAGAAGTCGTGATCGGGTGAGGACTATGGAGTCCCTGACTTTGATAGAAGTCGTGATCGGGTGAGGACTAAAGAGTCCCCGACTTTGATAGAAGTCGTGATCGGGTGAGGACTAAAGAGTCCCAGACTTTGATAGAAGTCGTGATCGGGTGGGGACTAAGGAGTCCCAGACTTTGATAGAAGTCGTGATCGGGTGAGGACTAAGGAGTCCCAGACTTTGATAGAAGTCGTGATCGGGTGAGGACTAAGGAGTCCCTGACTTTGATAGAAGTCGTGATCGGGTGAGGACTAAAGAGTCCCCGACTTTGATAGAAGTCGTGATCGGGTGAGGACTAAAGAGTCCCAGACTTTGATAGAAGTCGTGATCGGGTGAGGACTAAGGAGTCCCAGACTTTGATAGAAGTCGTGATCGGGTGAGGACTAAGGAGTCCCAGACTTTGATAGAAGTCGTGATCGGGTGAGGACTAAGAAGTCCCAGACTTTGATACAAGTCGTGATCGGGTGAGGACTAAGAAGTCCCAGACTTTGATAGAAGTCGTGATCGGGTGAGGACTAAGAAGTCCCAGACTTTGATACAAGTCGTGATCGGGTAAGGACTAAGAAGTCCCAGACTTTGATACAAGTCGTGATCGGGTGAGGACTAAGGAGTCCCAGACTTTGATAGAAGTCGGGGTCTGGAGAGGACAGGGGCGTCCTTGACTTTGATAGAAGTCGTGATCGGGTGAGGACTAAAGACTCCCAGACTTTGATAGAAGTCGTGATCGGGTGAGGACTAAGGAGTCCCCGACTTTGATACAAGTCGTGATCGGGTGAGGACTAAGGAGTCCCAGACTTTGATAGAAGTCGTGATCGGGTGAGGATTAAAGAGTCCCAGACTTTGATAGCAGTCGTGATCGGGTGAGGACTAAGGAGTCCCAGACTTTGATAGAAGTCGTGATCGGGTGAGGACTAAGGAGTCCCCGACTTTGATACAAGTCGTGATCGGGTGAGGACTAAGGAGTCCCAGACTTTGATAGAAGTCGTGATCGGGTGAGGACTAAGGAGTCCCAGACTTTGACATAAGTCGGAGTCTTGAGAGGACAGGGGCGTCCCTGACTTTGATAGAAGTCGTGATCGGGTGAGGACTAAGGAGTCCCTGACTTTGATAGAAGTCGGGGTCTGGAGAGGACAGGGGCGTCCCTGACTTTGATAGAAGTCGTGATCGGGTGAGGACTAAGGAGTCCCAGACTTTGATAGAAGTCGTGATCGGGTGAGGACTAAGGAGTCCCTGACTTTGATAGAAGTCGTGATCGGGTGAGGACTAAAGAGTCCCCGACTTTGATAGAAGTCGTGATCGGGTGAGGACTAAAGAGTCCCAGACTTTGATAAAAGTCGTGATCGGGTGAGGACTAAGGAGTCCCAGACTTTGATAGAAGTCGTGATCGGGTGAGGACTAAGAAGTCCCTGACTTTGATACAAGTCGTGATCGGGTGAGGACTAAGGAGTCCCAGACTTTGATACAAGTCGTGATCGGGTGAGGACTAAGGAGTCCCTGACTTTGATACAAGTCGTGATCGGGTGAGGACTAAGAAGTCCCAGACTTTGATACAAGTCGTGATCGGGTGAGGACTAAGAAGTCCCAGACTTTGATAGAAGTCGTGATCGGGTAAGGACTAAGAAGTCCCAGACTTTGATACAAGTCGTGATCGGGTGAGGACTAAGGAGTCCCTGACTTTGATACAAGTCGTGATCGGGTGAGGACTAAGGAGTCCCAGACTTTGATACAAGTCGTGATCGGGTGAGGACTAAGAAGTCCCAGACTTTGATACAAGTCGTGATCGGGTGAGGACTAAGAAGTCCCAGACTTTGATAGAAGTCGTGATCGGGTAAGGACTAAGAAGTCCCAGACTTTGATACAAGTCGTGATCGGGTGAGGACTAAGGAGTCCCAGACTTTGATAGAAGTCGTGATCGGGTAAGGACTAAGAAGTCCCAGACTTTGATACAAGTCGTGATCGGGTGAGGACTAAGGAGTCCCAGACTTTGATAGAAGTCGGGGTCTGGAGAGGACAGGGGCGTCCTTGACTTTGATAGAAGTCGTGATCGGGTGAGGACTAAAGACTCCCAGATTTTGATAGAAGTCGTGCTCGGGTGAGGACTAAGAAGTCCCAGACTTTGATACAAGTCGTGATCGGGTAAGGACTAAGAAGTCCCAGACTTTGATACAAGTCGTGATCGGGTGAGGACTAAGGAGTCCCAGACTTTGATAGAAGTCGTGATCGGGTGAGGACTAAGGAGTCCCTGACTTTGATACAAGTCGTGATCGGGTAAGGACTAAGAAGTCCCAGACTTTGATAGAAGTCGTGATCGGGTGAGGACTAAGGAGTCCCAGACTTTGATACAAGTCGTGATCGGGTGAGGACTAAGAAGTCCCAGACTTTGATACAAGTCGTGATCGGGTGAGGACTAAGGAGTCCCTGACTTTGATAGAAGTCGTGATCGGGTGAGGACTAAGGAGTCCCAGACTTTGATAGAAGTCGTGATCGGGTGAGGACTAAGGAGTCCCAGACTTTGATACAAGTCGTGATCGGGTGAGGACTAAGAAGTCCCAGACTTTGATACAAGTCGTGATCGGGTAAGGACTAAGAAGTCCCAGACTTTGATACGAGTCGTGATCGGGTGAGGACTAGGAAGTCCCAGACTTTGATACAAGTCGTGATCGGGTGAGGACTAAGGAGTCCCAGACTTTGATACGAGTCGTGATCGGGTGAGGACTAAGGAGTCCCTGACTTTGATACAAGTCGTGATCGGGTAAGGACTAAGAAGTCCCAGACTTTGATACAAGTCGTGATCGGGTGAGGACTAAGGAGTCCCTGACTTTGATACAAGTCGTGATCGGGTGAGGACTAAGGAGTCCCTGACTTTGATACAAGTCGTGATCGGGTAAGGACTAAGAAGTCCCAGACTTTGATACAAGTCGTGATCGGGTAAGGACTAAGAAGTCCCAGACTTTGATACAAGTCGTGATCGGTTGAGGACTAAGGAGTCCCAGACTTTGATAGAAGTCGTGATCGGGTGAGGACTAAGGAGTCCCAGACTTTGATACAAGTCGTGATCGGGTGAGGACTAAGAAGTCCCAGACTTTGATACAAGTCGTGATCGGGTAAGGACTAAGAAGTCCCAGACTTTGATACGAGTCGTGATCGGGTGAGGACTAAGAAGTCCCAGACTTTGATACAAGTCGTGATCGGGTGAGGACTAAGGGGTCCCAGACTTTGATACGAGTCGTGATCGGGTGAGGACTAAGAAGTCCCAGACTTTGATACAAGTCGTGATCGGGTGAGGACTAAGAAGTCCCAGACTTTGATACAAGTCGTGATCGGGTAAGGACTAAGAAGTCCCAGACTTTGATACAAGTCGTGATCGGGTGAAGACTAAGGAGTCCCTGACTTTGATACAAGTCGTGATCGGGTGAGGACTAAGGAGTCCCAGACTTTGATACAAGTCGTGATCGGGTGAGGACTAAGGAGTCCCAGACTTTGATACGAGTCGTGATCGGGTGAGGACTAAGGAGTCCCTGACTTTGATACAAGTCGTGATCGGGTAAGGACTAAGAAGTCCCAGACTTTGATACAAGTCGTGATCGGGTAAGGACTAAGGAGTCCCAGACTTTGATAGAAGTCGTGATCGGGTGAGGACTGAGGAGTCCCTGACCTTGATACAAGTCGTGATCGGGTAAGGACTAAGGAGTCCCAGACTTTGATAGAAGTCGTGATCGGGTGTGGACTAAGGAGTCCCAGACTTTGATACAAGTCGTGATCGGGTGAGGACTAAGAAGTCCCAGACTTTGATACAAGTCGTGATCGGGTGAGGACTAAGGAGTCCCTGACTTTGATACAAGTCGTGATCGGGTGAGGACTAAGGAGTCCCAGACTTTGATACAAGTCGTGATCGGGTGAGGACTAAGGAGTCCCAGACTTTGATACGAGTCGTGATCGGGTGAGGACTAAGGAGTCCCTGACTTTGATACAAGTCGTGATCGGGTAAGGACTAAGAAGTCCCAGACTTTGATACAAGTCGTGATCGGGTGAGGACTAAGGAGTCCCAGACTTTGATACAAGTCGTGATCGGGTGAGGACTAAGAAGTCCCAGACTTTGATACAAGTCGTGATCGGGTGAGGACTAAGAAGTCCCAGACTTTGATACAAGTCGTGATCGGGTGAGGACTAAGGAGTCCCTGACTTTGATACAAGTCGTGATCGGGTGAGGACTAAGGAGTCCCAGACTTTGATACAAGTCGTGATCGGGTGAGGACTAAGGAGTCCCAGACTTTGATACGAGTCGTGATCGGGTGAGGACTAAGGAGTCCCTGACTTTGATACAAGTCGTGATCGGGTGAGGACTAAGGAGTCCCAGACTTTGATAGAAGTCGTGATCGGGTGAGGACTAAGAAGTCCCAGACTTTGATAGAAGTCGTGATCGGGTGAGGACTAAGGAGTCCCAGACTTTGATAGAAGTCGGGGTCTGGAGAGGACAGCGGCGTCCTTGACTTTGATAGAAGTCGTGATCGGGTGAGGACTAAAGAGTCCCAGACTTTGATAGAAGTCGTGATCGGGTGAGGACTAAGGAGTCCCAGACTTTGATAGAAGTCGTGATCGGGTGAGGACTAAGGAGTCCCTGACTTTGATAGAAGTCGTGATCGGGTAAGGACTAAGGAGTCCCAGACTTTGATAGCAGTCGTGATCGGGTGAGGACTAAGGAGTCCCTGACGTTGATAGAAGTCGGGGTCTGGAGAGGACAGGGGCGTCCTTGACTTTGATAGAAGTCGTGATCGGGTGAGGACTAAAGAGTCCCAGACTTTGATACAAGTCGTGATCGGGTGAGGACTAAGGAGTCCCAGACTTTGATAGAAGTCGGGGTCTGGAGAGGACAGGGGCGTCCTTGACTTTGATAGAAGTCGTGATCGGGTGAGGACTAAAGAGTCCCAGACTTTGATACAAGTCGTGATCTGGTGAGGACTGAGGAGTCCCTGACTTTGATAGAAGTCGGGGTCTGGAGAGATCAGGGGCGTCCTTGATTTTGATAGAAGTCGTGATCGGGTGAGGACTGAGGAGTCCCTGACTTTGATACAAGTCGTGATCGGGTGAGGACTAAGGAGTCCCTGACTTTGATACAAGTCGTGATCGGGTGAGGACTAAGGAGTCCCCGACTTTGATAGAAGTCGTGATCGGGTGAGGACTAAGGAGTCCCAGACTTTGATAGAAGTCGTGATCGGGTGAGGACTAAGGAGTCCCCGACTTTGATACAAGTCGTGATCGGGTGAGGACTAAGGAGTCCCAGACTTTGATAGAAGTCGTGATCGGGTGAGGACTAAGGAGTCCCCGACTTTGATACAAGTCGTGATCGGATGAGGACTAAGGAGTCCCAGACTTTGATAGAAGTCGTGATCGGGTGAGGACTAAGGAGTCCCCGACTTTGATACAAGTCGTGATCGGGTGAGGACTAAGGAGTCCCAGACTTTGATAGAAGTCGTGATCGGGTGAGGACTAAGGAGTCCCAGACTTTGACATAAGTCGGAGTCTGGAGAGGACAGGGGCGTCCCTGACTTTGATAGAAGTCGTGATCGGGTGAGGACTAAGGAGTCCCTGACTTTGATAGAAGTCGGGGTCTGGAGAGGACAGGGGCGTCCCTGACTTTGATAGAAGTCGTGATCGGGTGAGGACTAAGGAGTCCCAGACTTTGATAGAAGTCGTGATCGGGTGAGGACTAAGGAGTCCCTGACTTTGATAGAAGTCGTGATCGGGTGAGGACTAAAGAGTCCCCGACTTTGATAGAAGTCGTGATCGGGTGAGGACTAAAGAGTCCCAGACTTTGATAGAAGTCGTGATCGGGTGGGGACTAAGGAGTCCCAGACTTTGATAGAAGTCGTGATCGGGTGAGGACTAAGGAGTCCCAGACTTTGATAGAAGTCGTGATCGGGTGAGGACTAAGGAGTCCCTGACTTTGATAGAAGTCGTGATCGGGTGAGGACTAAAGAGTCCCCGACTTTGATAGAAGTCGTGATCGGGTGAGGACTAAAGAGTCCCTGACTTTGATACAAGTCGTGATCGGGTGAGGACTAAGGAGTCCCTGACTTTGATAGAAGTCGGGGTCTGGAGAGGACAGGGGCGTCCTTGACTTTGATAGAAGTCGTGATCGGGTGAGGACTAAGGAGTCCCAGACTTTGATAGAGGTCGTGATCGGGTGAGGACTAAGGAGTCCCTGACTTTGATAGAAGTCGTGATCGGGTGAGGATTAAAGAGTCCCAGACTTTGATAGCAGTCGTGATCGGGTGAGGACTAAGGAGTCCCTGACTTTGATACAAGTCGTGATCGGGTGAGAACTAAGGAGTCCCTGACTTTGATAGAAGTCGGGGTCTGGAGACGACAGGGGCGTCCTTGACTTTGATAGAAGTCGTGATCGGGTGAGGACTAAAGAGTCCCCGACTTTGATAGCAGTCGTGATCGGGTGAGGACTAAAGAGTCCCAGACTTTGATAGCGGTCGTGATCGGGTGAGGACTAAGGAGTCCCCGAATTTGATACAAGTCGTGATCGGGTGAGGACTAAGGAGTCCCAGACTTTGATAGAAGTCGTGATCGGGTGAGGACTAAAGAGTCCCAAACTTTGATAGAAGTCGTGATCGGGTGAGGACTAAAGAGTCCCAGACTTTGATACAAGTCGTGATCGGGTGAGGACTGAGGAGTCCCCGACTTTGATAGAAGTCGGGGTATGGAGAGGACAGGGGCGTGCTTGACTTTGATAGCAGTCGTGATCGGGTGAGGACTAAAGACTCCCAGACTTTGATAGAAGTCGTGATCGGGTGAGGACTAAAGAGTCCCATACTTTGATAGAAGTCGTGATCGGGTAAGGACTAAGGAGTCCCTGACTTTGATAGAAGTCGGGGTCTGGAGAGGACAGCGGCGTCCTTGACTTTGATAGAAGTCGTGATCGGGTGAGGACTAAAGAGTCCCAGACTTTGATAGAAGTCGTGATCGGGTGAGGACTAAGGAGTCCCAGACTTTGATAGAAGTCGTGATCGGGTGAGGACTAAGGAGTCCCTGACTTTGATAGAAGTCGTGATCGGGTAAGGACTAAGGAGTCCCAGACTTTGATAGCAGTCGTGATCGGGTGAGGACTAAGGAGTCCCTGACGTTGATAGAAGTCGGGGTCTGGAGAGGACAGGGGCGTCCTTGACTTTGATAGAAGTCGTGATCGGGTGAGGACTAAAGAGTCCCAGACTTTGATACAAGTCGTGATCGGGTGAGGACTGAGGAGTCCCAGACTTTGATAGAAGTCGGGGTCTGGAGAGGACAGGGGCGTCCTTGACTTTGATAGAAGTCGTGATCGGGTGAGGACTAAAGAGTCCCAGACTTTGATACAAGTCGTGATCTGGTGAGGACTGAGGAGTCCCTGACTTTGATAGAAGTCGGGGTCTGGAGAGATCAGGGGCGTCCTTGATTTTGATAGAAGTCGTGATCGGGTGAGGACTGAGGAGTCCCTGACTTTGATACAAGTCGTGATCGGGTGAGGACTAAGGAGTCCCTGACTTTGATACAAGTCGTGATCGGGTGAGGACTAAGGAGTCCCCGACTTTGATAGAAGTCGTGATCGGGTGAGGACTAAGGAGTCCCAGACTTTGATAGAAGTCGTGATCGGGTGAGGACTAAGGAGTCCCCGACTTTGATACAAGTCGTGATCGGGTGAGGACTAAGGAGTCCCAGACTTTGATAGAAGTCGTGATCGGGTGAGGACTAAGGAGTCCCCGACTTTGATACAAGTCGTGATCGGATGAGGACTAGGGAGTCCCAGACTTTGATAGAAGTCGTGATCGGGTGAGGACTAAGGAGTCCCCGACTTTGATACAAGTCGTGATCGGGTGAGGACTAAGGAGTCCCAGACTTTGATAGAAGTCGTGATCGGGTGAGGACTAAGGAGTCCCAGACTTTGACATAAGTCGGAGTCTGGAGAGGACAGGGGCGTCCCTGACTTTGATAGAAGTCGTGATCGGGTGAGGACTAAGGAGTCCCTGACTTTGATAGAAGTCGGGGTCTGGAGAGGACAGGGGCGTCCCTGACTTTGATAGAAGTCGTGATCGGGTGAGGACTAAGGAGTCCCAGACTTTGATAGAAGTCGTGATCGGGTGAGGACTATGGAGTCCCTGACTTTGATAGAAGTCGTGATCGGGTGAGGACTAAAGAGTCCCCGACTTTGATAGAAGTCGTGATCGGGTGAGGACTAAAGAGTCCCAGACTTTGATAGAAGTCGTGATCGGGTGGGGACTAAGGAGTCCCAGACTTTGATAGAAGTCGTGATCGGGTGAGGACTAAGGAGTCCCAGACTTTGATAGAAGTCGTGATCGGGTGAGGACTAAGGAGTCCCTGACTTTGATAGAAGTCGTGATCGGGTGAGGACTAAAGAGTCCCCGACTTTGATAGAAGTCGTGATCGGGTGAGGACTAAAGAGTCCCAGACTTTGATAGAAGTCGTGATCGGGTGAGGACTAAGGAGTCCCAGACTTTGATAGAAGTCGTGATCGGGTGAGGACTAAGGAGTCCCAGACTTTGATAGAAGTCGTGATCGGGTGAGGACTAAGAAGTCCCAGACTTTGATACAAGTCGTGATCGGGTGAGGACTAAGAAGTCCCAGACTTTGATAGAAGTCGTGATCGGGTGAGGACTAAGAAGTCCCAGACTTTGATACAAGTCGTGATCGGGTAAGGACTAAGAAGTCCCAGACTTTGATACAAGTCGTGATCGGGTGAGGACTAAGGAGTCCCAGACTTTGATAGAAGTCGGGGTCTGGAGAGGACAGGGGCGTCCTTGACTTTGATAGAAGTCGTGATCGGGTGAGGACTAAAGACTCCCAGACTTTGATAGAAGTCGTGATCGGGTGAGGACTAAGGAGTCCCCGACTTTGATACAAGTCGTGATCGGGTGAGGACTAAGGAGTCCCAGACTTTGATAGAAGTCGTGATCGGGTGAGGATTAAAGAGTCCCAGACTTTGATAGCAGTCGTGATCGGGTGAGGACTAAGGAGTCCCAGACTTTGATAGAAGTCGTGATCGGGTGAGGACTAAGGAGTCCCCGACTTTGATACAAGTCGTGATCGGGTGAGGACTAAGGAGTCCCAGACTTTGATAGAAGTCGTGATCGGGTGAGGACTAAGGAGTCCCAGACTTTGACATAAGTCGGAGTCTTGAGAGGACAGGGGCGTCCCTGACTTTGATAGAAGTCGTGATCGGGTGAGGACTAAGGAGTCCCTGACTTTGATAGAAGTCGGGGTCTGGAGAGGACAGGGGCGTCCCTGACTTTGATAGAAGTCGTGATCGGGTGAGGACTAAGGAGTCCCAGACTTTGATAGAAGTCGTGATCGGGTGAGGACTAAGGAGTCCCTGACTTTGATAGAAGTCGTGATCGGGTGAGGACTAAAGAGTCCCCGACTTTGATAGAAGTCGTGATCGGGTGAGGACTAAAGAGTCCCAGACTTTGATAAAAGTCGTGATCGGGTGAGGACTAAGGAGTCCCAGACTTTGATAGAAGTCGTGATCGGGTGAGGACTAAGAAGTCCCTGACTTTGATACAAGTCGTGATCGGGTGAGGACTAAGGAGTCCCAGACTTTGATACAAGTCGTGATCGGGTGAGGACTAAGGAGTCCCTGACTTTGATACAAGTCGTGATCGGGTGAGGACTAAGAAGTCCCAGACTTTGATACAAGTCGTGATCGGGTGAGGACTAAGAAGTCCCAGACTTTGATAGAAGTCGTGATCGGGTAAGGACTAAGAAGTCCCAGACTTTGATACAAGTCGTGATCGGGTGAGGACTAAGGAGTCCCTGACTTTGATACAAGTCGTGATCGGGTGAGGACTAAGGAGTCCCAGACTTTGATACAAGTCGTGATCGGGTGAGGACTAAGAAGTCCCAGACTTTGATACAAGTCGTGATCGGGTGAGGACTAAGAAGTCCCAGACTTTGATAGAAGTCGTGATCGGGTAAGGACTAAGAAGTCCCAGACTTTGATACAAGTCGTGATCGGGTGAGGACTAAGGAGTCCCAGACTTTGATAGAAGTCGTGATCGGGTAAGGACTAAGAAGTCCCAGACTTTGATACAAGTCGTGATCGGGTGAGGACTAAGGAGTCCCAGACTTTGATAGAAGTCGGGGTCTGGAGAGGACAGGGGCGTCCTTGACTTTGATAGAAGTCGTGATCGGGTGAGGACTAAAGACTCCCAGATTTTGATAGAAGTCGTGCTCGGGTGAGGACTAAGAAGTCCCAGACTTTGATACAAGTCGTGATCGGGTAAGGACTAAGAAGTCCCAGACTTTGATACAAGTCGTGATCGGGTGAGGACTAAGGAGTCCCAGACTTTGATAGAAGTCGTGATCGGGTGAGGACTAAGGAGTCCCTGACTTTGATACAAGTCGTGATCGGGTAAGGACTAAGAAGTCCCAGACTTTGATAGAAGTCGTGATCGGGTGAGGACTAAGGAGTCCCAGACTTTGATACAAGTCGTGATCGGGTGAGGACTAAGAAGTCCCAGACTTTGATACAAGTCGTGATCGGGTGAGGACTAAGGAGTCCCTGACTTTGATAGAAGTCGTGATCGGGTGAGGACTAAGGAGTCCCAGACTTTGATAGAAGTCGTGATCGGGTGAGGACTAAGGAGTCCCAGACTTTGATACAAGTCGTGATCGGGTGAGGACTAAGAAGTCCCAGACTTTGATACAAGTCGTGATCGGGTAAGGACTAAGAAGTCCCAGACTTTGATACGAGTCGTGATCGGGTGAGGACTAGGAAGTCCCAGACTTTGATACAAGTCGTGATCGGGTGAGGACTAAGGAGTCCCAGACTTTGATACGAGTCGTGATCGGGTGAGGACTAAGGAGTCCCTGACTTTGATACAAGTCGTGATCGGGTAAGGACTAAGAAGTCCCAGACTTTGATACAAGTCGTGATCGGGTGAGGACTAAGGAGTCCCTGACTTTGATACAAGTCGTGATCGGGTGAGGACTAAGGAGTCCCTGACTTTGATACAAGTCGTGATCGGGTAAGGACTAAGAAGTCCCAGACTTTGATACAAGTCGTGATCGGGTAAGGACTAAGAAGTCCCAGACTTTGATACAAGTCGTGATCGGTTGAGGACTAAGGAGTCCCAGACTTTGATAGAAGTCGTGATCGGGTGAGGACTAAGGAGTCCCAGACTTTGATACAAGTCGTGATCGGGTGAGGACTAAGAAGTCCCAGACTTTGATACAAGTCGTGATCGGGTAAGGACTAAGAAGTCCCAGACTTTGATACGAGTCGTGATCGGGTGAGGACTAAGAAGTCCCAGACTTTGATACAAGTCGTGATCGGGTGAGGACTAAGGGGTCCCAGACTTTGATAGAAGTCGTGATCGGGTGAGGACTAAGGAGTCCCAGACTTTGATAGAAGTCGTGATCGGGTGAGGACTAAGGAGTCCCAGACTTTGATACAAGTCGTGATCGGGTGAGGACTAAGAAGTCCCAGACTTTGATACAAGTCGTGATCGGGTGAGGACTAAGAAGTCCCAGACTTTGATACAAGTCGTGATCGGGTAAGGACTAAGAAGTCCCAGACTTTGATACAAGTCGTGATCGGGTGAAGACTAAGGAGTCCCTGACTTTGATACAAGTCGTGATCGGGTGAGGACTAAGGAGTCCCAGACTTTGATACAAGTCGTGATCGGGTGAGGACTAAGGAGTCCCAGACTTTGATACGAGTCGTGATCGGGTGAGGACTAAGGAGTCCCTGACTTTGATACAAGTCGTGATCGGGTAAGGACTAAGAAGTCCCAGACTTTGATACAAGTCGTGATCGGGTAAGGACTAAGGAGTCCCAGACTTTGATAGAAGTCGTGATCGGGTGAGGACTGAGGAGTCCCTGACCTTGATACAAGTCGTGATCGGGTAAGGACTAAGGAGTCCCAGACTTTGATAGAAGTCGTGATCGGGTGTGGACTAAGGAGTCCCAGACTTTGATACAAGTCGTGATCGGGTGAGGACTAAGAAGTCCCAGACTTTGATACAAGTCGTGATCGGGTGAGGACTAAGGAGTCCCTGACTTTGATACAAGTCGTGATCGGGTGAGGACTAAGGAGTCCCAGACTTTGATACAAGTCGTGATCGGGTGAGGACTAAGGAGTCCCAGACTTTGATACGAGTCGTGATCGGGTGAGGACTAAGGAGTCCCTGACTTTGATACAAGTCGTGATCGGGTAAGGACTAAGAAGTCCCAGACTTTGATACAAGTCGTGATCGGGTGAGGACTAAGGAGTCCCAGACTTTGATACAAGTCGTGATCGGGTGAGGACTAAGAAGTCCCAGACTTTGATACAAGTCGTGATCGGGTGAGGACTAAGAAGTCCCAGACTTTGATACAAGTCGTGATCGGGTGAGGACTAAGGAGTCCCTGACTTTGATACAAGTCGTGATCGGGTGAGGACTAAGGAGTCCCAGACTTTGATACAAGTCGTGATCGGGTGAGGACTAAGGAGTCCCAGACTTTGATACGAGTCGTGATCGGGTGAGGACTAAGGAGTCCCTGACTTTGATACAAGTCGTGATCGGGTGAGGACTAAGGAGTCCCAGACTTTGATAGAAGTCGTGATCGGGTGAGGACTAAGAAGTCCCAGACTTTGATAGAAGTCGTGATCGGGTGAGGACTAAGGAGTCCCAGACTTTGATACAAGTCGTGATCGGGTAAGGACTAAGAAGTCCCAGACTTTGATACAAGTCGTGATCGGGTGAGGACTAAGGAGTCCCAGACTTTGATACAAGTCGTGATCGGGTGAGGACTAAAGAGTCCCAGACTTTGATACAAGTCGTGATCGGGTGAGGACTAAGGAGTCCCTGACTTTGATACAAGTCGTGATCGGGTGAGGACTAAGGAGTCCCTGACTTTGATACAAGTCGTGATCGGGTAAGGACTAAGAAGTCCCAGACTTTGATACAAGTCGTGATCGGGTAAGGACTAAGAAGTCCCAGACTTTGATACAAGTCGTGATCGGTTGAGGACTAAGGAGTCCCAGACTTTGATAGAAGTCGTGATCGGGTGAAGACTAAGGAGTCCCAGACTTTGATACAAGTCGTGATCGGGTGAGGACTAAGAAGTCCCAGACTTTGATACAAGTCGTGATCGGGTAAGGACTAAGAAGTCCCAGACTTTGATACGAGTCGTGATCGGGTGAGGATTAAGAAGTCCCAGACTTTGATACAAGTCGTGATCGGGTGAGGACTAAGGGGTCCCAGACTTTGATAGAAGTCGTGATCGGGTGAGGACTAAGGAGTCCCAGACTTTGATAGAAGTCGTGATCGGGTGAGGACTAAGGAGTCCCAGACTTTGATACAAGTCGTGATCGGGTGAGGACTAAGAAGTCCCAGACTTTGATACAAGTCGTGATCGGGTGAGGACTAAGAAGTCCCAGACTTTGATACAACTCGTGATCGGGTGAGGACTAAGAAGTCCCAGACTTTGATACAAGTCGTGATCGGGTGAGGACTAAGGAGTCCCTGACTTTGATACAAGTCGTGATCGGGTGAGGACTAAGGAGTCCCAGACTTTGATACAAGTCGTGATCGGGTGAGGACTAAGGAGTCCCAGACTTTGATACGAGTCGTGATCGGGTGAGGACTAAGGAGTCCCTGACTTTGATACAAGTCGTGATCGGGTAAGGACTAAGAAGTCCCAGACTTTGATACAAGTCGTGATCGGGTAAGGACTAAGGAGTCCCAGACTTTGATAGAAGTCGTGATCGGGTGAGGACTGAGGAGTCCCTGACCTTGATACAAGTCGTGATCGGGTAAGGACTAAGGAGTCCCAGACTTTGATAGAAGTCGTGATCGGGTGTGGACTAAGGAGTCCCAGACTTTGATACAAGTCGTGATCGGGTGAGGACTAAGAAGTCCCAGACTTTGATACAAGTCGTGATCGGGTGAGGACTAAGGAGTCCCTGACTTTGATACAAGTCGTGATCGGGTGAGGACTAAGGAGTCCCAGACTTTGATACAAGTCGTGATCGGGTGAGGACTAAGGAGTCCCAGACTTTGATACGAGTCGTGATCGGGTGAGGACTAAGGAGTCCCTGACTTTGATACAAGTCGTGATCGGGTAAGGACTAAGAAGTCCCAGACTTTGATACAAGTCGTGATCGGGTGAGGACTAAGGAGTCCCAGACTTTGATACAAGTCGTGATCGGGTGAGGACTAAGAAGTCCCAGACTTTGATACAAGTCGTGATCGGGTGAGGACTAAGAAGTCCCAGACTTTGATACAAGTCGTGATCGGGTGAGGACTAAGGAGTCCCTGACTTTGATACAAGTCGTGATCGGGTGAGGACTAAGGAGTCCCAGACTTTGATACAAGTCGTGATCGGGTGAGGACTAAGGAGTCCCAGACTTTGATACGAGTCGTGATCGGGTGAGGACTAAGGAGTCCCTGACTTTGATACAAGTCGTGATCGGGTAAGGACTAAGAAGTCCCAGACTTTGATACAAGTCGTGATCGGGTGAGGACTAAGGAGTCCCAGACTTTGATACAAGTCGTGATCGGGTGAGGACTAAGAAGTCCCAGACTTTGATAGAAGTCGTGATCGGGTAAGGACTAAGAAGTCCCAGACTTTGATACAAGTCGTGATCGGGTGAGGACTAAGGAGTCCCTGACTTTGATACAAGTCGTGATCGGGTGAGGACTAAGGAGTCCCAGACTTTGATAGAAGTCGTGATCGGGTGAGGACTAAGGAGTCCCAGACTTTGATAGAAGTCGTGATCGGGTGAGGACTAAGGAGTCCCAGACTTTGATACAAGTCGTGATCGGGTAAGGACTAAGAAGTCCCAGACTTTGATACAAGTCGTGATCGGGTGAGGACTAAGGAGTCCCAGACTTTGATACAAGTCGTGATCGGGTGAGGACTAAAGAGTCCCAGACTTTGATACAAGTCGTGATCGGGTGAGGACTAAGGAGTCCCTGACTTTGATACAAGTCGTGATCGGGTGAGGACTAAGAAGTCCCAGACTTTGATAGAAGTCGTGATCGGGTGAGGACTAAGGAGTCCCAGACTTTGATAGAAGTCGTGATCGGGTGAGGACTAAGGAGTCCTTGACTTTGATACAAGTCGTGATCGGGTGAGGACTAAGAAGTCCCAGACTTTGATAGAAGTCGTGATCGGGTGAGGACTAAGAAGTCCCAGACTTTGATACAAGTCGTGATCGGGTGAGGACTAAGGAGTCCCTGACTTTGATAGAAGTCGTGATCGGGTGAGGATTAGGGAGTCCCAGACTTTGATAGAAGTCGTGATCGGGTGAGGACTAAGGAGTCCCAGACTTTGATAGAAGTCGTGATCGGGTGAGGACTAAGGAGTCCCAGACTTTGATAGAAGTCGTGATCGGGTGAGGACTAAGGAGTCCCAGACTTTGATAGAAGTCGTGATCGGGTGAGGACTAAGGAGTCCCAGACTTTGATAGAAGTCGTGATCGGGTGAGGACTAAGGAGTCCTTGACTTTGATACAAGTCGTGATCGGGTGAGGACTAAGAAGTCCCAGACTTTGATAGAAGTCGTGATCGGGTAAGGACTAAGAAGTCCCAGACTTTGATACAAGTCGTGATCGGGTGAGGACTAAGGAGTCCCAGACTTTGATAGAAGTCGTGATCGGGTGAGGATTAAGGAGTCCCAGACTTTGATAGCAGTCATGATCGGGTGAGGACTAAGGAGTCCCAGACTTTGATAGAAGTCGTGATCGGGTGAGGACTAAGGAGTCCCAGACTTTGATAGCAGTCGGGGTCTGGAGAGGACAGGGGCGTCCCTGACTTTGATAGAAGTCGTGATCGGGTGAGGACTAAGAAGTCCCAGACTTTGATACAAGTCGTGATCGGGTGAGGACTAAGGAGTCCCAGACTTTGACAGAAGTCGTGATCGGGTGAGGATTAAAGAGTCCCAGACTTTGATAGTAGTCATGATCGGGTGAGGACTAAGGAGTCCCAGACTTTGATAGAGGTCGTGATCGGGTGAGGACTAAGGAGTCCCAGACTTTGATAGCAGTCGGGGTCTGGAGAGGACAGGGGCGTCCCTGACTTTGATAGAAGTCGTGATCGGGTGAGGACTAAGGAGTCCCAGACTTTGATAGCAGTCGGGGTCTGGAGAGGACAGGGGCGTCCCTGACTTTGATAGAATTCGTGATCGGGTGAGGACTAAGAAGTCCCAGACTTTGATACAAGTCGTGATCGGGTGAGGACTAAGGAGTCCCAGACTTTGATAGAAGTCGTGATCGGGTGAGGATTAAGGAGTCCCAGACTTTGATAGCAGTCATGATCGGGTGAGGACTAAGGAGTCCCAGACTTTGATAGCAGTCGGGGTCTGGAGAGGACAGGGGCGTCCCTGACTTTGATATTAGTCATGATCGGGTGAGGACTAAGGAGTCCCAGACTTTGATACAAGTCGTGATCGGGTAAGGACTAAGAAGTCCCAGACTTTGATACAAGTCGTCATCGGGTGAGGACTAAGGAGTCCCAGACTTTGATACAAGTCGTGATCGGGTGAGGACTAAAGAGTCCCAGACTTTGATACAAGTCGTGATCGGGTGAGGACTAAGGAGTCCCTGACTTTGATAGAAGTCGTGATCGGGTGAGGACTAAGAAGTCCCAGACTTTGATACAAGTCGTGATCGGGTGAGGACTAAGGAGTCCCTGACTTTGATAGAAGTCGTGATCGGGTGAGGACTAAGGAGTCCCAGACTTTGTTACAAGTCGTGATCGGGTAAGAACTAAGGAGTCCCAGACTTTGATAGAAGTCGTGATCGGGTGAGGACTAAGGAGTCCCAGACTTTGATACAAGTCGTGATCGGGTGAGGACTAAGAAGTCCCAGACTTTGATAGAAGTCGTGATCGGGTGAGGACTAAGAAGTCCCAGACTTTGATACAAGTCGTGATCGGGTGAGGACTAAGGAGTCCCTGACTTTGATAGAAGTCGTGATCGGGTGAGGATTAAGGAGTCCCAGACTGTGATAGAAGTCGTGATCGGGTGAGGACTAAGGAGTCCCAGACTTTGATAGAAGTCGTGATCGGGTGAGGACTAAGGAGTCCCAGACTTTGATAGAAGTCGTGATCGGGTGAGGACTAAGGAGTCCCAGACTTTGATACAAGTCGTGATCGGGTGAGGACTAAGGAGTCCCAGACTTTGATAGAAGTCGTGATCGGGTGAGGACTAAGGAGTCCCAGACTTTGATACAAGTCGTGATCGGGTGAGGACTAAGGAGTCCTTGACTTTGGTACAAGTCGTGATCGGGTGAGGACTAAGAAGTCCCAGACTTTGATAGAAGTCGTGATCGGGTGAGGACTAAGAAGTCCCAGACTTTGATACAAGTCGTGATCGGGTGAGGACTAAGGAGTCCCAGACTTTGATAGAAGTCGTGATCGGGTGAGGATTAAGGAGTCCCAGACTTTGATAGCAGTCATGATCGGGTGAGGACTAAGGAGTCCCAGACTTTGATAGAAGTCGTGATCGGGTGAGGACTAAGGAGTCCCAGACTTTGATAGCAGTCGGGGTCTGGAGAGGACAGGGGCGTCCCTGACTTTGATAGAAGTCGTGATCGGGTGAGGACTAAGGAGTCCCAGACTTTGATAGCAGTCGGGGTCTGGAGAGGACAGGGGCGTCCCTGACTTTGATAGAAGTCGTGATCGGGTGAGGATTAAGGAGTCCCAGACTTTGATAGTAGTCATGATCGGGTGAGGACTAAGGAGTCCCAGACTTTGATAGAAGTCGTGATCGGGTGAGGACTAAGGAGTCCCAGACTTTGATAGCAGTCGGGGTCTGGAGAGGACACGGGCGTCCCTGACTTTGATAGAAGTCGTGATCGGGTGAGGACTAAGGAGTCCCAGACTTTGATAGCAGTCGGGGTCTGGAGAGGACAGGGGCGTCCCTGACTTTGATAGAAGTCGTGATCGGGTGAGGACTAAGAAGTCCCAGACTTTGATACAAGTCGTGATCGGGTGAGGACTAAGGAGTCCCAGAATTCGATAGAAGTCGTGATTGGGTGAGGATTAAGGAGTCCCAGACTTTGATAGCAGTCATGATCGGGTGAGGACTAAGGAGTCCCAGACTTTGATAGAAGTCGTGATCGGGTGAGGACTAAGGAGTCCCAGACTTTGATAGCAGTCGGGGTCTGGAGAGGACAGGGGCGTCCCTGACTTTGATAGAAGTCGTGATCGGGTGAGGACTAAGGAGTCCTTGACTTTGATAGAAGTCGTGATCGGGTGAGGACTAAGGAGTCCCAGACTTTGATAGAAGTCGTGATCGGGTGAGGATTAAGGAGTCCCAGACTTTGATAGCAGTCATGATCGGGTGAGGACTAAGGAGTCCCAGACTTTGATAGAAGTCGTGATCGGGTGAGGACTAAGAAGTCCCAGACTTTGATACGAGTCGTGATCGGGTGAGGACTAAGGAGTCCCAGACTTTGATAGAAGTCGTGATCGGGTGAGGACTAAGGAGTCCCAGACTTTGATAGCAGTCGGGGTCTGGAGAGGACAGGGGCGTCCCTGACTTTGATAGAAGTCGTGATCGGGTGAGGACTAAGGAGTCCCAGACTTTGATAGAAGTCGTGATCGGGTGAGGACTAAGGAGTCCCAGACTTTGATAGCAGTCGTGATCGGGTGAGGACTAAGGAGTCCCTGACTTTGATAGCAGTCGTGATCGGGTGAGGACTAAGAAGTCCCCGACTTTGATAGAAGTCGTGATCGGGTGAGGACTAAGAAGTCCCCGACTTTGATAGAAGTCGTGATCGGGTGAGGACTAAGTAGTCCCTGACTTTGATAGAAGTCGTGATCGGGTGAGGACTATAGAGTCCCAGACTTTGATAGCAGTCGTGATCGGGTGAGGACTAAGGAGTCCCTGACTTTGATAGCAGTCGTGATCGGGTGAGGACTAAGAAGTCCCCGACTTTGATAGAAGTCGTGATCGGGTGAGGACTAAGGAGTCCCTGACTTTGATAGAAGTCGTGATCGGGTGAGGACTAAGGAGTCCCTGACTTTGATACAAGTCGTGATCGGGTGAGGACTAAGGAGTCCCAGACTTTGATAGCAGTCGTGATCGGGTGAGGACTAAGGAGTCCCTGACTTTGATAGCAGTCGTGATAGGGTGAGGACTAAGAAGTCCCTGACTTTGATAGCAGTCGTGATCGGGTGAGGACTAAGGAGTCCCAGACTTTGATAGAAGTCGTGATCGGGTGAGGACTAAGGAGTCCCAGACTTTGATACAAGTCGTGATCGGGTGAGGACTAAGGAGTCCCAGACTTTGATAGAAGTCGTGATCGGGTGAGGACTAAGGAGTTCCAGACTTTGATACAAGTCGTGATCGGGTGAGGACTAAGGGGTCCCAGACTTTGATAGAAGTCGTGATCGGGTGAGGACTAAGGAGTCCCAGACTTTGATACAAGTCGTGATCGGGTGAGGACTAAGGAGTCCCAGACTTTGATAGAAGTCGTGATCGGGTGAGGACTAAGGAGTCCCAGACTTTGATACAAGTCGTGATCGGGTGAGGACTAAGGAGTCCCAGACTTTGATAGAAGTCGTGATCGGGTGAGGACTAAGGGGTCCCAGACTTTGATAGAAGTCGTGATCGGGTGAGGACTAAGGGGTCCCAGACTTTGATAGAAGTCGTGATCGGGTGAGGACTAAGGAGTCCCAGACTTTGATAGAAGTCGTGATCGGGTGAGGACTAAGGAGTCCCTGACTTTGATAGAAGTCGTGATCGGGTGAGGACTAAGGAGTCCCTGACTTTGATACAAGTCGTGATCGGGTGAGGACTAAGGAGTCCCAGACTTTGATAGCAGTCGTGATCGGGTGAGGACTAAGGAGTCCCTGACTTTGATAGCAGTCGTGATCGGGTGAGGACTAAGAAGTCCCAGACTTTGATACAAGTCGTGATCGGGTGAGGACTAAGGAGTCCCAGACTTTGATAGAAGTCGTGATCGGGTGAGGACTAAGGAGTCCCTGACTTTGATAGAAGTCGTGATCGGGTGAGGACTAAGGAGTCCCAGACTTTGATACAAGTCGTGATCGGGTGAGGACTAAGGAGTCCCAGACTTTGATAGAAGTCGTGATCGGGTGAGGACTAAGGAGTCCCAGACTTTGATACAAGTCGTGATCGGGTGAGGACTAAGGGGTCCCAGACTTTGATAGAAGTCGTGATCGGGTGAGGACTAAGGAGTCCCTGACTTTGATAGAAGTCGTGATCGGGTGAGGACTAAAGAGTCCCTAACTTTGATAGAAGTCGGGATCTGGAGAGGACTGAGGCGTCTTTGATTTTGATAGAAGTCGGGATCGGGTGGTGATTGAGGCGGCCTGTGCTTTGATAGAAGTCTGGATCGTGATACGACTGAGAAGTCCTTGACTTTGATAGAAATCTGGAGAGGACTCAGGCGTCCTTGACTTTAATAGAAATCTGGAGAGGACTGAGACGTCCTTGACTTTTATAGAAGGCGAGACTCAGACTCCTCTGACGCTAATGCGAATCTGGGGCATATTCAATCCAACCTCACTGCATTGTCCCCGAGATGTTTGATCTTTGCCCCAGTCTATCTATCATTCCAGTGCACACACACATGGTCTGAAACACCAACGTCAAAGAGTGTAATATGATAAATGGATTATTTGCCGACGTATTATTTCCCTCGGACGCCAAACTCAAGATTCACGATCATTTATTCGTCAAAGCGGAAATATTTAATACATGAATGAACATGAAAGGTAAGGTAAACACCACTTCGTCACCAGAAGGCCCTGATTAAGCTTAACTATCGCTAAAGCCACCACCGGGGGCGCGGTGAATTAAGTCTTTGGTGCATTCGGGATCTCTGGAATTATTGTCAGTACTCCATGCGGATTTTTCTGATTTGTACGGAAACAAGATTCAGTGTGTTATCACCGTGACGGGTATCTTGTTACGTGACTTATTGTGCTTACTGTGGGTTCGCTGTACTCGCTGTGTGCTCGGTGTGTGCTCGCAGTGTGTTCGCTGTGTGCTCGCTGTGTGCTCACTATGTGCTCGCGGTGTTCGCCGTGTGCTCGCTGTGTGCTCACTATGTGCTCGCGGTGTGTTCGCTGTGTGCTCGCTGTGTGCTCGACGCATGCTCACTGTTCGCCGTGTGTGCGTTGTGTGCTCACTGTGTGCTTGCGGTGTGTTCGCTGTGTGCTCGCGGTGTGTTCGCTGTGTGCTCGCTGTGTGCTCACTATGTGCTCGCCGTGTGTTCGCTGTGTGCTCGACGCGTGCTCACTGTTCGCCGTGTGTGCGTTGTGTGCTCGCTGTGTGCTCACTGTGTGCTCGCAGTGTGTTCGCTGTGTGCTCACTGTGTGCTCGCTGTGAGCTCACTATGTGCTCGCGATGTGTTCGCTGCGTGCTCGCTGTGTGCTTGTAATGTGCTCGCGGTGTGTTCGCTGTGTGCTCGCTGTGTGCTCACTATGTGCTCGCAGTGTGTTCGCTGTGTACTCACTGTGTGCTCGCTATGTGCTCGCGGTGTGTTCGCTGTGTGCTCGCTGTGTGCTCACTGTGTGTTCGCTGTGTGCTCGACGCGTGCTCACTGTTCGCCGTGTGTGCGTTTTGTGCTCGCTGTGTGCTCACTGTGTGCTCACTGTGCTCGCGGTGTGTTCGCTGTGTACTTACTGTGTGCTCGCTATGTGCTCGCGGTGTGTTCGCTGTGTGCTCGACGCGTGCTCACTGTTCGCCGTGTGTGCGTTGTGTGTTTATTGTGTGTTTATTGTGTGTTCATTGTGTGTTCATTGTGCGTTCATTGTGTGTTCATTGTGTGCTCACTGTGTGCTCGCTATGTGCTCGCTATGTGCTTGCTATGTGCTCGCTGTCTGCTCACAGTCTTGTTGGGGACGCAATAGCCATCCATCCACCCAGCGCCAGCCCCGCCCGTCCGTGTGTCCCCATAGTGTCGCTGCTGCTATGACAACGGGTCTGGCTTCACGATGAACGGAGCGGTGGGGAGGGTGGGTGAGTGCGGCGGGGAGGGGAGGGGCGGTCCCGAGCGCGGGCGCTGATCGCTTTTGTGGGCCCAGGACGAGAGAGCGGACCGCTCCACTCGGCTCGCATAAAGCCCCAGTGCTTGGCGGTTGCCATGGTGCAGTGTGGGCGCGTTTTTGATGCGGCCGTTATCGTTGAAATGTTGTCCTCGTTACCGCACACCAACCTCCTCCCCCTCTCCCTCCACCTGTCTCTCCCTCCACCTCTCCCTCCACCTAGCCAACACTCACACCCAACTTCCACCTCCCCCCCCCCCCCCCGCGCCTCTGATACCACGCATCACTTCAGTGTGCATTGTCAGTGGCTCCCCGGCGTACATCATCTACGTACCTACCACACTCTACCCAGCTACCACCCCTATACAACCCCACCCACCCCCGCCCGCCCTCCACTGAGCAAACGTCCCCCCCCCCCTCCCACACCACGCACCCCTACCCCAGCTTCCGTCGTAAGGCTACAATGTTCACAGCACCCACTGTAACACCCTCGACCGTCATTGGCGGCCACCACCCCCTCCCCAACCCCTTCCCCTCTCCCCTCCCCCCCCCCCCCCCCCATGGATGCTGTATTTACCTCACACTTCAGCGTTGCCATGGTGATAATGTTGAGCGCAAATAAGTAGGCACACAGTCCCGTTGCCATGGCAGCGACCGACGAATATGAACTGTTCGCGAAGTCGGGCGAGGGGGATGGGATTGGGGGAGGTGGGGAGGGGGGAGGGGGGGGGTTCAAAGTCTAAACGGCGGGCGAACGGCTTGCTGAAGCGAGGCGGTTACTGACGTAGACCCCCGCCCGCCCCAAGCCGCCTACCTCCCCTCCTGCCTACTCGTCAGATGCCCTTTTGCCAGCGCCGACTGACCATAGGAGTGGCAGGCCCATGATTTCCTGACCTACTGAGGGAGTATCGGGGTACCGTCATTCATTCATACAAGGGGACGCACGCCGGAGGAGGAGGAGGGGGAAGTTTCTGAGGGGATCCCGTGAAGAAATAGCAAAGACTCCCAGGGAATTGCTTACCGACCGCCATGCATGTGCATTGTGGACGGGGATAAGAGTTTGGCAGTAAGTAGGTAAGGACTGCATGGTTGGTGCAGGTGGTTGCATGGTCACAGCTGAACCAGCGTAACCCGCTTGTCGTATAACCCTGGCCACCCATGTCGGATAGCTACGGGGGTCCTATATATATCTATATATATGTATATATACCATGACTGTGTAAATATGACCGCTCAATTGTAATGGTACTATATATATATATATATATATGTGTGTACAAAGTTTGTATCGCGGTTGTTGTGTCGTCCATATGTGTTTCGCTGTGGTTTACACCCGGGGGTTTACCCATTGTTGACACGTGCATACATGGTTAAGATTGTGTATGCCACAGACGTCATTTAGCCTAATCTGTAATCGTGTTCGCTGCATGGACTGGACGGCCGACCGTCCTCATCCGTGTTTTTTTTTCTTTAAGTTTTCTTCGAGATTCGATGAGAAGCAAAAGAAGAGATGGCTCTCAAACCACAATCACTTATCTCGCCCCCCCCCCTACCCCCTCACCTGACCCACCCGGCAACCCGCCCGTGCGCTACCGTCGCGATATGCCTCCCCTACTATGGCGACCCCCGGGCCCGCCCGTACGCGCCAGGAGGTCCGCCTCCATGTAAACATACACACACTGCCTCCTATTCGAGTTTATCGACAGGCTCGCTTGAGCGGGGTGGTGGGGGTGGTGGTGGTTAGCCGCGGAAACCCTCGCCAGCGGCCCGTCATCATTTATTAGCACTGTGACGCCACGTTGCCATGGCGACGGACCTTTGACCCTGCCCTAGCGACGGAGGTTAGCGGATCGCCGTTTATTAGCAACGGGCTGTGGGATGTAATGTGCGCCCCTATCAACCCACCGCCTACCCCCCCCCCCCCCCTCCCCTCTCCTCCAGCCCCATTATGACCATGTTAATGTACAGGTATTGTCAACTACCCCACTCCCTCCCTCCTTCCTCCCGTTCGGGAAATAGCTCCCAGTGGGTACCGTAACAGACGTTACTAACGCTGAACTGAGACACAAGCGTCAAGATTGTAATATGAGCTGAGCGCGGAAAGCCGTTTGCGATTAGCAACAAAAGGTAATGTGGTTGGTAACCGTGGTGCTGTACCAGTGGTCCTGAGTAGCGGCTCTGTGGCATCCACCCCTTTAAACCTTTTGTGTGCTCTATGTCATGTGGGCTGATGGTCTATGTGGGATGGACGCGTATGCCATGTCGGCTGATTGTCTTGGTGGGATGGACGCCTATGTCGTGTCGGCTGATTGTCTTGGTGGGATGGACGCCTATGTCGTGTCGGCTGATTGTCTAGATGGAATGGACGCGTATGTCATGTCGGCTGATTGTCTTGGTGGGATGGACGCGTATGTCATGTCGGCTGATTGTCTAGATGGAATGGACGCGTATGTCATGTCGGCTGATTGTCTTGGTGGGATGGACGCGTATGTCATGTCGGCTGATTGTCTATGTGGGATGGACGCGTATGTCATGTCGGCTGATTGTCTTGGTGGGATGGACACGTATGTCATGTCGGCTGATTGTCTTGGTGGGATGGACGCGTATGTCCTGTCGGCTGATTGTCTATGTGGGATGGACGCGTATGTCATGTCGGCTGATTGTCTTGGTGGGATGGACACGTATGTCATGTCGGCTGATTGTCTTGGTGGGATGGACGCGTATGTCATGTCGGCTGATTGTCTTGGTGGGATGGACACGTATGTCATGTCGGCTGATTGTCTTGGTGGGATGGACGCGCATGTCATGTCGGCTGATTGTCTAGATGGGATGGACGCGTATGTCATGTCGGCTGATTGTCTTGGTGGGATGGACACGTATGTCATGTCGGCTGATTGTCTTGGTGGGATGGACGCCTATGTCGTGTCGGCTGATTGTCTTGGTGGGATGGACGCCTATGTCGTGTCGGCTGATTGTCTAGATGGAATGGACGCGTATGTCATGTCGGCTGATTGTCTTGGTGGGATGGACGCGTATGTCATGTCGGCTGATTGTCTTGGTGGGATGGACGCGCATGTCATGTCGGCTGATTGTCTAGATGGGATGGACGCGTATGTCATGTCGGCTGATTGTCTTGGTGGGATGGACACGTATGTCATGTCGGCTGATTGTCTTGGTGGGATGGACGCCTATGTCGTGTCGGCTGATTGTCTTGGTGGGATGGACGCCTATGTCGTGTCGGCTGATTGTCTAGATGGAATGGACGCGTATGTCATGTCGGCTGATTGTCTTGGTGGGATGGACGCGTATGTCATGTCGGCTGATTGTCTATGTGGGATGGACGCGTATGTCATGTCGGCTGATTGTCTTGGTGGGATGGACGCGCATGTCATGTCGGCTGATTGTCTAGATGGAATGGACGCGTATGTCATGTCGGCTGATTGTCTTGGTGGGATGGACGCGTATGTCATGTCGGCTGATTGTCTTGGTGGGATGGACGCGTATGTCATGTCGGCTGATTGTCTTGGTGGGATGGACGCGTATGTCATGTCGGCTGATTGTCTTGGTGGGATGGACGCGTATGTCCTGTCGGCTGATTGTCTTGGTGGGATGGACGCGTATGTCATGTCGGCTGATTATCTTGGTGGGATGGACGCGTATGTCATGTCGGCTGATTGTCTTGGTGGGATGGACGCGTATGTCGTGTCGGCTGATTGTCTTGGTGGGATGGACGCGTATGTCATGTCGGCTGATTGTCTTGGTGGGATGGACGCGTATGTCATGTCGGCTGATTGTCTTGGTGGGATGGACGCGTATGTCATGTCGGCTGATTGTCTTGGTGGGATGGACGCGTATGTCCTGTCGGCTGATTGTCTTGGTGGGATGGACGCGTATGTCATGTCGGCTGATTGTCTTGGTGGGATGGACGCGTATGTCATGTCGGCTGATTGTCTTGGTGGGATGGACGCGTATGTCATATCGGCTGATTGTCTTGGTGGGATGGACGCGTATGTCATGTCGGCTGATTGTCTTGGTGGGATGGACGCGTATGTCCTGTCGGCTGATTGTCTTGGTGGGATGGACGCGTATGTCATGTCGGCTGATTGTCTTGGTGGGATGGACGCGTATGTCATGTCGGCTGATTGTCTTGGTGGGATGGACGCGTATGTCGTGTCGGCTGATTGTCTTGGTGGGATGGACGCGTATGTCATGTCGGCTGATTGTCTTGGTGGGATGGACGCGTATGTCCTGTCGGCTGATTGTCTTGGTGGGATGGACGCGTATGTCATGTCGGCTGATTGTCTATGTGGGATGGACGCGTATGTCATGTCGGCTGATTGTCTAGATGGAATGGACGCGTATGTCATGTCGGCTGATTGTCTAGATGGGATGGACGCGTATGGTATTTTGATATGTCCTGTCCCCAAGCCACAGATAAACGTTATGGAAAAACTACAACCAGGATAAAATGATCCCCGTGTTTAGATGCCGAGTCCGATTTCTCTGTCATTGTTCGTTAGGCGGTTACTACAGGATTGACGTTTACCAGTCAGGATGCCTAACCCTTTTGCGAAGTATCCCCCCCCCTCTCTACCCTGTGAGGCATAACGGGGGGGGGGGCAACAGTCGACACCTAAAGAAAAATCAATGTACGGTGCTCCCAGCTTAGACCATATGAAAGCAATGTATCAACTTGTGTGGGATGCGGGGCCACAGCCAATTTTAGTATATATCTGCGCGTGTTTAATTGCAATACTGAAGAATAACCCCATTTACAGTTTATGTTTGAATTTGGCGTTTGGTTTGTTACCAGCAGGGGTGACCGTCTTCTCCTGTTGCCGACCGCCGTCGGCCGCGCGCCAGCCTCAGCGAGCGGCACCGGTCGGGTAATCCCCGAGGGGTTGCCATGGCGACCAGACTCAGCGAAGACCCCATGGACCTGGGGGGCTTCATGAAGACTTTTGTCCTCAACAACCCCTTCAACAATCTGTCGACGCTAGGTGCCGGGGTGGATGAGGACGAGGACGAGGAGGAGGTGGTGGTGGGCGCCGTCTTCCCGCCCTCCAGGAGGAGAGGGCTGGCGTTGAGAGTCCCATCCTCCCCGCCACCCGCCAGGCCCAGGCCGGCCGAACGACCCGCCGACGCCAAGGCCTCCCCACCCAGACCGGCCGCGCGGTGCCACCCCCCGGGGGGCGTCACTGCCATGGCAACGACCCCCGCCAGCCTCAGCAGCCAGGGCGACCAGGCCCCTCCGCTGGCGACGTCCGACTCGAACGACAGCAGCGTCGTCACCATGGCGTCGGAGAAGGAAGCCGGCCTCGTCGTCATAGATACGACCGGAATGGTGCTGGACACGCCCAAGGGTCACGTGGGTAGCAACGTGGCCTTCGCGGCGTCTCTGAAGATGGCGCGACTGTCGGGGCCGTGCGGTGTACACCCCCAAGTCCAGCACTGGTATGCATCCGCCTGGGACCGAGCTGACTTTGTGATAATAATAATAATAATAATAATAATAATAATTTGTTATGTCATATAAGTATGTGTACTATACAGTTACCAGTATCGCAAACTGAACAGCAAGCGCCCATGTGGGCTTGGTAACGTAGAACATATAGTTTCCGGGACAGTCTGGGTGTTCTTTGTACTTGGTTACCTAGGCGGGTTTGTTAGTCCCTGGTTACTATAGACAACCGGCGATCCCTTGTCTACCGACCGATGCGGGTCGATTATTCTACGTCTGTCGAAGACTGGCCTTTACTCCTTGGTAACCTAGGCAACCGTAACCCCCCCCCCCCCGGGGCGCCGGCCCCTTAGTGGGTTAGAGCCCTCTCCTTGAGTGCTCTGTCCACCTGAGGGCCTGACGGTGCGTGGATCAGTGGTTCGAGCCCTGCTGTGGCCGTGTCTGTGTGGTCGCAGGATAAAGATCCCACGTTATTCATCGCAAAGAGTCCTTTCCTTCTCCCATTAACGCGATATGACCGAAAGTGGTTAAAGCGTCCTGAATATACAACCACCCCCCACTCTTCTCGCTCTCAATTGAGACTCTCTTAAATTGCATAAACCCTTTGTACGAGAACTTCCTGTACGTTCCGGGCTATGCGGCTTCGCTGAGCGTCGACTCGGGCCGTTACCTTAGCAACTGTTACTCGCCTACCCCCCCCCCCCCTCCCCTACCTACCCTCCCCCCCCCCACACACACAAACTTGCCCTCCTTTCCCTGTCTGATATTTCTTATTCTCATTTTCTTTAACCCCGTCTTACAGGTTGTACGAAAACTTCCTGTACGTGCCGGGCTATGCGGGTTCGCTGAGCGTCGACTGGGTCTACGACAAGGTGCAGAGCGTCTTCCTGGATATGACGCGCAAGAAGATCTCCATGCTGATCCGAATGACCTTCCCGGACTGCCAGAAGTGTGTCACCCGGAACTCCACCTTCTACCGCGGACTGGTCGCCAAACCCGAGGTAAGGACAACACGCGAGTGACCAATGCTAGGACTGGGAGGGGGGGAGGGGTGGGCAGGAGGGAGAGCCGCGAGCGTGCGTCGTTTCCTGTGACAGCGTCCCACGAGATGGCAGCACCCGCACATGACAGATGTCGTTTGATGTTTTGGCTTTTGTTGTCTTTGTCCTGCTTTATATGGATTTTAAGTCGCAATAAGACAAATTATCGGTAAGATATGGCATATAACGAGGGACTTCACTGGTGCAGTGGTCAGCGTACTAGACCGCAGATTAATCCCGGGTCCTGGGTTCGAAACCGGGCCTCGGCATCTAAGCTGTGGCTTGTTTCATCCGTTCATCCATCCTTCGTCGTCCCGGGAGGTTCCTTGCCCCAGTTTAGCCCTTGCGTGTACAAAAGCGGCCAGAAACACCAATTGATTCCATTATAGAATAATGATAAATTTACTGGTTGGTTGGTTGGTAGGTTGGTTGGCCTGTGGGATATATGAGGACAACGGGAAGGGTCAAGGCAGACACTGAGAGCCATATCACCTGGGGTCACTCACTAAAAAAATGATTTGCACTGGTGGGGTTCGAACCTGTCTTGAAGTGCCTGGAGTGTGTATGGCTTGTCAATGGCTGGCGTCTCCCCTACAGCCTGAGGACTACTTCAATGTTGAGCTGCTGAAGGCCTTGGGGCTGGTGAAGGGGGGTCAGGCCACGTTGAAGGCCGCCGCCAAGCGAGCCGACGCCCCCCTCCCCTCCCTGGCCGGCATGTACTACTGGCACCAGGGCCCCGACGACCCCCACCCAGACGATCCCCACCCCGAGACCCTGACCCACCGCGAGGGGGTGACCCACCCCGAGCCGGTGTCCCACCGCGCAGGCTTGACCGCAAGTCCGGACCCTCCTGAGGAAACAGACACCAAGGTGACTTAGCTGTTTGATCGCTTAGCTGTTTGATCACAACTGTTTGATTGATCGCTTAGCTGTTTGATCACTTAACTGTTTGATCGTCCAGCTGTTTGATCGTCCAGCTGTTTGATCGCTTAGATGTTTGATCGCTTAGATGTTTGATCGCTTTGCTGTTTGATTGATCGGTTAGCTGTTTAATAGCTTAGCTGTTTGATTGATCGCTTAGCTGTTTGATCGCTTAGCTGTTTGATCGCTTAGCTGTTTGATCGTCTAGCTGTTTGATTGATCGCTTAGCTGTTTGATCGTTCAGTTGTTTGATCACTTAGCTGTTTGATCACTTAGCTGTTTGGTCACTTTGTTCACTTAGCTGTTTGATCACTTAGCTGTTTGATCACTTAGCTGTTTGACCGCTAAACTGTTTGATCGCTTAGCTGATTGATCGCCTAGACTTTGATCATTTTCTGTTTGATCACATAACTGTTTGATCATTTTCTGTTTGACCACATAACTGTTTGATCACGTAATTGTTGGATCTTATAACTGTTTGGTCAGTTTCTGTTTAATCCGTTACTTGTTGTCACGTAACGTAAGCTGTGTAATCAGTTGCATTTTTAGTCAGATTTAAGAAATTAGCCGTTCTCAAAATCAACTGTGTCATCAATGAGCTCTTCTAGCGGTTAACCGCTTGATCATTCAGCTCTTGACTTATGACTTAAGTGTTTATTCTGTTAGTTGTTAAAACTTTAGCTATGTAATCAGTTGGATGTACGAACCCTGGGACTTGCATATGGGGCAGGTTCATCCCCCAGAAACCCATTGCCTGGTCCCGGGAGGTTCCTTCATCCAATGTAGCCCTCAGGTGCAAGTCCGAAGAATATGAGAAAGCGTCTCAGTGTGTTACGCAGCGGTTGAGTGTACGTACTTGCACGCCGCTATCTCTGAGCGTTGTATGATGTCGTGCGCTAACGTGACGTGGTTTTTGTGTTTCAGGACTTCCCCGTGCCAACCAGACCGCGGCCCCCCTCGGGGCAGACCCCGACCGGGGACCCGGGCGACCGCGGCGACCGGGGCGTCAAGGTGCGCACCAGCCAGGGGGGTCACAACCTGCGGCGGACCATCCGACCCCCGGCACACCTGGGCCTCTTCTACCAGCGACCCGGAGTCTTCGCGGGCACGGAGGACGAGGAGGATGAGGAGGGGGAGGGGGAGGAGGAGGGGGAGGAGGAGGAGGAGGAAGAGGAGGAGGAGGTCGTGACCCGGCCCCGGTCACCCCCCGCCGAGCTGCCCCACGGCGCGGCCCGGCGCAAGACGGTTGCTAAGCGACGCCTGGGGAGGGAGTCTGCGGCGCCGCGCCACCGCAAAGTGCGGCGGAGAGCCGAGGCGGGGGACTCGGATGCTTCCCCCTGCACGGCCTCCTCCGGCGGCAGCCCCGTGGACTCCCCTGCGGGGGACTCCGGGTCTGTGCTGCGGTCCCTGCTCCTCCCCACGGGCGGGGTCCACGCGACCCCTCTCAAAGAGCAGGAGCAGGAGAGGCAGGGAGAGGGGGAGGAGCGGGATGAGAAGTGGTGTGGTGGTATCCCTCCTCCCTCCTCCTTGGTCAAGGAGGAGCCCATCGACTACAGCTACGGAGATATACTGTCCAACATCGAGTCCTCGGCGAGTGTCACCAAGCGATTGTTGGGGGAAGCGAATGGCGGGGCGAACGCCGGCGTGACTGTGACGTCACGGATCGCCGCCGCCGCCCGCCTCGCGAGGGACGCGTGCAAAAAACTCCCGGAGGGTCCCGACGTCCCGCAGTTGCAAACCGCGCGCGCAGGTAGCCCCCCAGCGTCTTCCGGTTCCTGCCACTGTCGACCGGAAGTGGACCGCTTGCGCGGCGAGCTGGCGGCGCAGGTCTCGGCCAACCGGCGCCTGGAATGGCAGCTAGCCGGCGCCAACGACGAGAACGCCACGCTGAAGCGAGCGCTGCGAGATAAACAGGTCCAAGTGGCCGCGCTGGCCGACGATTTCTCCGACCTCAGCAATCACTTCCGGCGCGTCGCCCACAGGTTCAAGGTCATACAAAACGGCCTCTCGGACGCTATGGTAGCGACAGAGCCGGCGGATCGGCACATGGACAACGGCATCGCGTCCGAATAGCCCAATTATCGCCCAGGTCTTTGCAGTAGTCCCAGATATATATATATATATATATATATATGATAACAGCCGCCCAATGTGATTTAATAACTGCAGATTATAGCACTGATTCTTTCTTTTTTGGTGCCTGAATATTGAATGAATTATAGCCACTCTTTCGTGGCGACCGAGCAATTAAATCTATAAATCTGAAATGCACTGTTTGCGTCTTAATCGTTCTGTTGATGATGAAGGGGCCCAAGGCAAGGACAACCAGCATGTGTAATCTGGGTGTTTGGCTGACATTTGACAGTTCATTGACAGTTGATTGGCAGTTGATGTGATGAGTGAACTGGCAGGTTATCTGTTTTAATGTCAGAGCTTGAATTACACAGCCATAGAGACGAAATAAAGCGACGGGGCCATCTTGCCGCCGATCACTACCAGTGTTGCTATGGTAACAGAAATCTCCAATACTCGAGGGAGCTTCCTCATCATAGATGTGCTGGTGATGGAACAATTGGCCATGTGTTCCACCTCTACGGACAGCTGCCTCACGATGGTACTGTGATACTCTCCGTGACACGGAAGACTTGACTCGTCTTGACAAAATCTCCATAATATTACAATAATATAATTGTACTGTTGCAATAATAGAATCCTGAACATTTATCTCACTTCCATCATTGATGCAATGCCGTATCATCACACTGAACACTTATCTCTTCATAAAAATGAACACTTGCCTCATTATCACACTGAAAACTTACCTCATCATCACTCTGAACACTTACCTCATCACACTGAACATTTACCTCATCATTACACTGAACACTTACCTCATCATTACAATGAACACCTCTCAAACACTGACACTGATCACCTGACTCACTGACACTGAACACCTGACTCACTGACACTGAGCACCTGACTCACTGACACTGAACACCTGACTCACTGACACTGAACACCTGACTCATTGACACTGAACACCTGACTCACTGACACGGAACACCTGACTCACACTCACTGAACACCTGACTCACTGACACTGAACACCTGACTCACTGACACTGAACATCTGACTCACTGACACTGAACACCTGACTCACTGACACGGAACACCTGACTCACACTCACTGAACACCTGACTCACTGACACTGAACACCTGACTCACTGACACTGAACACCTGACTCACTGACACTGAACACCTGACTCACTGACACTGAACGCCTGACTCACTGACACTGAACTCCTGACTCACTGACACTGAACACCCGACTCACTGACACTGAACACCTGACTCACTGACACTGAGCACCTGACTCACTGACAGTGAATACCTGACTCACTGACACTGAACACCCGACTCACTGACACTGAACACCTGACTCACTGAGACTGAACACTTTGACACAAGCTTACTCACTATGGCACAATTTAACTCACTATGACACAAGCTAACTCATTATGACACAAGCTAACTCACTATGACACAATCTAACTCACTATGACACAATCTAACTCACTATGACACAATCTAACTCACTATGACACGCTAACTCACTAGGACAAGAGCTAACTCACTAGGACCCAACAACTTAACGCACTATGACCCTGAGGACTATTTATCATTGTATACATCAGTTTGTGGCAGCCAGGCCGCCATTTTTCTACCCGACCTGTGTGATCGAATACCATACATATATATTAACAAGTTCTCCCGATATAATGCAATATTGATTACCCTAATTTACACTATTGCTAACAAGTCTTACTAAATTATCATTGTTAACGTGTCGCTCTTGCGCTACATGCGAATTAATCTTTGATATAACGGAGTAAATTAATTTAACCTATCTGTGGGAACTTATTTTGTCTCCCCACATGGAAAAAAAGTGTTGTTCGAAGAACCCTCCACTTCAGTTTCGTGAAGATCACACATTGACAAGGACGAGAAGTGCATCGTAACCGTGATTTTCCGATGGAATACCTACTCACAAACACGTACACAACAGGTAATCTGCCATTGTGTAGGTTGGCCGTTGGCCCCCTTTCCTGTACTGCCCCCCCTCCCAGCCTCCCAACACCCCACCCCCTCCGCAAGTGTGGTCAAGGAGGTTGACCCTACTTGTGCGTTAGTCTCGAACCCTCACACCGGCCGCTCTACTGGCCAAGTAGGATCACCCCCCCCCACCCTACTCCCTACTCCCTCCTTCCCCCACCTCCTTCCCCATTGGTACAGTTTGAGACACGTCAGTAAGTTACAATTTATTTCGGGCCCAGAGTTCAGTTCACTTCACTTCTGAAAGCTTGCGACCCGGGGTGGGGGGGCTCGGAGAACTCGATTTTAACAGTATGTTAAAGTAGTTTATGTTCAGGTTGAAACCCCCCTACCCCCCCCCCCCCCCCCCGCCCCCTAGATCCGCCACTGCCGGCCAGTTATGTTCCAGCCTCTTCTCTACAGAATGAGGGCGCTCCGAACAACCTTCATTTACAGACCTTCGATGCCACATATGGGATAACATTTTCATTATTAACCTAGGTCGCCAATTATAATTAGCAGCGTGGAAACAGTTGCGTGCGTGCTGCATATTCTTTGGCAATACATAAACCCTGTTCGCTCTGCCCCAGCCATATTTGCCTTAGCACTCGTCCTCCGGGTTCTCTCCTTGTCCTAGCTCAAGGGTATCCCGTAGATAACTGAGGGAGGTACTGGTGTTCTCAAGGAGACCAGGCTGGGTGGTATATATACGAGGCACGTAGTCCGCCTGATCTATCGCCACTCCGTGCGCCTGAAACGAACGAGCCTGCGTCACTTGCCGCTTGGTGCAGCACCTTCTACATTCTAATTTGCACGCACCAACAGTCCCATCAAGAGAATAGGTAAGTGTAACCATCATGCGCAATCATGGAATTGTGTCGATTATTTCAAATACGAATGAAGCCAAACGGTGAACAACAAAGGAAAAACGATTTCGGTTTATGGCCATGATGTATCATTAGCGTTCCATTTGTAATTCTAATTGGAGCCGTATTGTAAACTTACTATTAAAATTCGCAAAAACGGGTAAGAACGTTATTTTTTTAAAGCTTGTTAATTTAACATGATTTACGTGACGAAAAGAAAATTGCCGGTCGCTTAAAACTACAGTAATTCTGTTCCTGCAAATTTAACCGTCCGTTCTAACTGATGCCCTCTACTGCATATATAATGTGACATCTCCATTTTGGTTCTCATTGTAGTCTTACATTTTTCCGAACTGCGAACTAATATACTGGTAATGTCAAAAGCAATGCGTTGCTTTACTTTTATAACAACGTTTATTTATAACAACATGAAATATACTTGTATATTGCTGTTACGATATAGGCTTACAGGCCGGCAGTGTCATTAAACCCAAATCAAATCACATATGACACCCGCCGAACATACGGATTCTTCGAGCGTAGGTGCTGTTAATCTGCTCCAGGACCTTTCCTCACTCATGGTTCATCCATTCATCCTTCATCGCCACCCTGGAGCCCTGGTTTAGCTTCTTTTCCAAGAGTTTTCTGTGTGGCCGTGGCGGCCAATTCCGCTCGCCAACGGCCTCTATCATGCACTGTATAGGTCACCGGTGTCGTCGTCAACCTTCCTTTGAATATCACGTCAAAATACCAGCTGGAAATTAATACACATATAAGAGATGATGATATTGAGGCTTAGTATACTGTCTGTGACAGCCGCACCCAGATTGCCGCTCATAGAGTTCGATGGTCAGGTCTGTGTGAATCCCCTCTTATAATATTATTATGCATGCCAAATGAAAGTTCTTATTCAATTATGCGCAACAATGAGTATGCAAGTATGAAACAATTTGCATTGATAGTTTTGACAGTTTATATTACAAACGAATACAATATTGATGCAGTTTTGTTTTTACATTACAAATCACTTCTGCCTAGCAAGCTTGCAATGAAAGTCTTGTTTCGATGACCTTTTATTAAAATAAATATGAGGCTCTATTCTGTGACACACATAGGAGTTAAAAAAGGAATAGAAATAAGGCAGTGTAGGCATCATCTGTCCTGGTATATATAGATATTATTTTGGTTAAGCTTGTATCAAAATATGCTGCACTCTTTCACCATTTAAAGAAAGAACTAAAATAGTATAATGAAGACATTACTTCATATATAACACAACTAGACTGTGTAAGCATAACAAACTGTACCTTGCCCTGCAGCGATACTGATTAAGTAATCTATTCATTCAAAACACCGTGAGATTATCGAAGCCGGCTGAGCTTCTCCTTGACCGCAGTCCTCCTGTCTCCTTCACACTGCCAGCGAGGAAGAGAGAGATAACCTGGTTCTGGCCCCCTTGATATGACATTGTGCGGGAGCGTGTGATCTGAACTCCACGCGTTATATTACCTGCCACTACATCGCTTATGCAATGACCACGTGACATATGCGGCCGACCGAGGCGCCCCTAACCTCCTCGATCGCCACTTGATCGCTATAGGCCAATAGGTCGACACGCGGGCCTCTCCTTGTCAGCATTATATGATGTGCTATGATGTATCTCAATGACATAATCCCATCTAGTCATCTATGCTCTTATCCTATAATTTGTAGTTTGTTCCTTGAATGACTCTTTGTATTTTCTTTCTAATTATAATATCCGTAATCTGTGTTAGTCGCCTTTCAGTAACTCATCGATTGCGCTTTTTTGTCTTTTAAATTATCCACACCATGTCCTTGGGGGAAAGCTCCCTAGCTCGGGTCGTAAGTAGGCAGATCAGCAGGTCGTGGGTTCGTACGCTGCCCTCTACATTTGGAGCAGGTTTCACCCAGCTCTAAGTGGGAGTTTTCTTGGCCCAATGTAGGCTTCAAGCATATGCGCAGAAGCGGCCTAAAATTTAATTTCGTATGTTCTTTGACATTTCCCATTGACATTATTCCGGTCAACTCGCCCGTAACTGTTGTTGCATGTATTGACTGCGCGCATATATATAACATTTGAACATGTTCTATTTACCTGGATCGGCTTATTATTGCTGATTATGGACCCTTTATATCACTGGATCGGGTGATTATAAATTCCACTATGGTGGAATCTTCCTTTTATGACCGCATCGATCCTTGTCGTTCGTTGCAGAGATGTCTAAGCTGGAAGGCAATACGTTTATCAAGGCATCCGCCATCACTGAGCAGAAACAGATCAACGGCCAACCATTCCCCCTGGTCGTCACCCCCACTGAGACCGCCAGCGCCCTCACCTTCCCTGAGTGGTCGGCGTGGTTTCACGACAACGTCTCCTTTCTTCGCGACCTCCTCTTGCAATATGGCGTCGTGCTCTTCCGGGATTTCCCGGTCGAGACGCCAGAGCACTTCGACAAGTTCGTCAAGCTCTTCGGGTACGAGCCATTCCCCTATGTAGGTGGCGCTGCGCCCAGGAGGGTGGTTTGCGGGAACGTGTTCACCTCCAACGAGGCGCCCCCTAGCGAGCTCATCCCGTTTCACCACGAGATGGCGCAGTCTCCGGACTACCCGAAGGTTCTCTACTTCTATTGCGACGTCGCGCCGCCAGAGGGCGGAGCCACGCCCCTCGTGCTCTCCAACGCCGCTTACGTCACCATGGCGACCAAGGAACCCGAGTTCGTCCGTCGCCTGGAGGCGGAGGGTGTATGCTACACGCGCGTGCTCCCCGAGGGGGATGACCCCACCTCCCCCATCGGCCGAGGGTGGCAGTCCACCTACCTAACCCAAGACAAGGCGGAAGCGGAAGCCAGGGCCACGGCGCAGGGCACGCGCTTCGAGTGGCTGCCGGACGGCTGCATGAAGACGACGACGGCCGTGTTGCCCGGGGTACGAGTCGACCAGAGGACAGGCAAGAAGACCTGGTTCAACTCCATCATCGCGGCCTACAAAGGGTGGAAGGACTGCCGGAACGACCCCCTTCGAGCGGTCACCTTCCCCAACGGAGACGCCATGCCGCGCAACGCCATGGAAACCCTCGAGCGCGTCCTTGATGACCTGGCCGTGAGCTTCCGGTGGAAGAAAGCGGATGTCGTCTGGGTGGACAATCGGACTGCCCTCCATGGGAGGCAGTCCTTCACACCGCCACGCCGCATACTGGCGTGTCTGTGCCGAGAGGCCGCATAGTCTAGTAGTTGGCTGTCCATCCATGGCTCGGGCATGCAATGACCAGATCAATAAGGACTTGGTCGCTATCTCTCCAGGGGTGATCATATCACTACTGATGTGGCTGTACGTGATCGTGTGACCTGTCATTATTGGCTTATTAACTGTGTTTAATTATGTTTGATATATTTAATGATGTTTGATACATTTAATGATGTTTGATATATTTAATGATGTCTGATATATTTAATGATATTTGATAGATTTAATGATGTTTGCTATTTTTAAGTATGTTTAATATATTTAATGAGGTTTCATATATGTAACGACGTTTAATACATTTAATGTTAAATATATTGCAAGGCTTGCAAAAATACCCCCACTTGGACAACTTCCCATTGACTAGACGCCAAGGCACCTGCTATGGTGGAACATCATACCATTTATTGTACATTTAATCTCTTTTGTATAAAATACGTCTCAAACATGCAAAGCTCTGTTGTCTTTTCAATTATGAAATGTTCAGCAGTACATATATTCAGACAAGTCCACGACACTTGTTCCAGAACCGAAATAATGTCAAAAGTTACTTGCATCAGTCTTGGTTATGCTGTTGAATACGAAATGGATGAAATACTAATAGCGTAGGTTTACAAGATAGCGCGATCCACCATGCCAGATCGAACTCTAGCTTGAATATATATTGACACTCTGATCAATCTTCTCTAAGTTTGATGATACAGAGAACTAATGCGCGTCGCTCATAAATACATACCGGAAATTCGCACAAAACATACGTCGAAGGATCTATTTCGTCATGTCCATAAATATCTTGGTTAAATGTAACGCGCTATTATTATCTGAGAAACAAACGCAGAATACTCATCAACTGCTTTTGTAAACAACAGGTTTTATTCAAAATATCACAGGCAAAACCCAGTCACACGAAAAAACGAGTTGCATCATAAATCATCTTATACATAAAGTCGTACAGTTAAATATATTAATACTTAAGTTACCGCCCTCAGTATGCCACTCAGTCTGTGCACGACTATCCATCACAAGTTACACCCACGGCCGTTACTATAAAACCTGTATATGTATATGACTTTGCGACCAGCGTTAAACAATTGTGTACCATGATTACTGTGTTTGCACTTATACGATTCTTTACGATAGAACTGGTTCAGTGCCCCCCCCACCCCACCCGTTCGTCAAAAATTTGGTGGAACCCCCGGTCGCAATATTGTTCAGCCACGCCCCTCACCTCCCGTCGGAAGTTTCGACACCCCCCCCCGCCTTTCAAATTCCTGGATCCGACCCTGCAGCGGATAGCTGATTAGCTATATAACGTATTGTTCACAACCAGAACGAGCTAAATACTGAAATACCGAGTTTATCTGCGCGGTGTGCAGACACCAATTTACTCATACCTGATTTACCTGAGATCCCATACTACGACCGACGCGTTCATCATTACTCAGAGACCTTCCAAGCCTTTCCTTTCATTAGCGGCGCCATATTCTTTAAACCGTATCCACATCCGGGAACCTTGCCATATGTATATATACATATATGCATATATTGAGGGTCATTATCGTTTCACTAATTGTTGACTTTGTTGAAATCATTTGGCACAAGTGGCGCTCGTGGCGGTGGGAACAGTTGTGGGACAGCAGGGGGGGTGGGGGGAAGAGAGGGAGGAGATGAGTGGAGGGGAGAGGCTGGGGATAAGAGCGGATAGGCATAGGATGGGAGGGGGGACATGTAGGGGGCTGATTACTGACCAAAGCAGGGGAAGGGAGAGGGGGGGGGGTAAGAGGAGGGGTAGAAGAATAGAGGTGAGAAAAGAAGGAGGGAGGGAATGGGTGGTTAATTTGCCCATTTGCCAAAGCCGGGGAAAGGGGGTATATGAGAGGAGGGGGAGGTGAGAAGAGGAAGAAGGAGGGAGGGGCGGGGGGTGATTACTTTGCCCACGTGCCAATGCCGGGGAAAGGGGGGATATGAGAGGAGGGGGAGGTTAGAGGAGGGGGAGGGAGTGGTCGGTGGGGGGTGATTATTTTGCCCACTTGCCGAAGCCGGGTCTGATTCCCCGCGCGTTAATGGTATCCATGACAATCCTGTGTTTCGTCTCGTTCCACTCTCGCTTCAGTTCCTGTTTCACGTACTCCTCGTCGATAGCTAACTGGAAATAATAAAACGCAAGCTCCAATTATATCACGTGGATCTACTCTTAATGCACCTTGAACTAGTTGATCAATCGACAAATATATATATCGCTTGAGTGGTAACGAACACATCTGCAGCCGCTTCGGTCAGTATGTACATATTATACAGGAATTAATTAAACATTAAGAAAATAAGATCATAAATACAATGTAGTAGACGTATGTCTTGACTAACCTATGAAAGTCACGGGCTATGTGCACTGGAGTAATGACAATAACCACATTCAAGAATCTATAGTCTCGCCATCTCGCTGGATTGATGTAATATGAAAAGAAACGCCATTTTTTGCACGTGTGGCCTTTACTTGTGCATGTGACCATATTAGACGGGCGGGCTAGCCCGAGGGACGCCAGTGACAATGTACCTGTGTCACGTGATCATATGTTTTCTCGCTCGACTGCAGCAACAGCTGCTTGGTGACGTCATCCAGTTCTGTAACAGAAGAATTGACCAACGTTCTGGAATGTCCCAATTCCTTATTAAAATATTCACAGAACATGGGAAGACGGACGTAATTAAGACATGTTAACGGCTGTGGTGACCAATGACCTTCTGTGTCATGAAACATCTTTACAGCAAATACATCGAGTGACAAGATGGACCTCCTAGCGCCCTAGGGCTTTAGCTGGCATCACTGATTGACCTCTTATGGTGGCCGATACCAGCAGCCGACTACAAGTCGTGACAGGCCACCTGTGATTGGCCATGAAGGCTCAAACCAACCGCAACGCCGTACTGTTAAATCTCTGAGTAGCGTACGTAGGTTGAAGTAGGGATTATGATTGCGTGTCCAGGCACCTGACTGAGCGAGTATGTACCTGTCATTCTTTCGGTCGTTATGCACGCCAGCTGTACACTGCTGGCAGAAACAATGGAACACGTCATCGGCTCTTTGGAGATGACGCTGTGTTCGCCGAACGAGTCGTACTTGTTGAGCGTTGCCATGACGACCTGTTTCAGACGTTTCTCCTACAACGCACGTATCAGACGCAAGCATCAGGATTATTAAAAAACATCCTTAGAAGTGATTAACATTTTTAGTGTTTTCGATTTGGAGAAGAAATCACCATGCGTAGTGCTTAACATTTATTTAGCTACGTAACCCAAAAGCGAATATGCAACAACAGTTCAAATTTTCCCCTTCATTTTACATTCTATCGGAACATATTTGAACAACCGCGAAGATTTGTCCATAATTCGGGCCATTTAAGCGTAACTTACTACGTAATCGACCTAATCGCGCTTAGATCAGAGGGCGATAATAGGTCGCTAGGACGCACCTGTTTGCCGTTGGCTTTGGTGTGACGGACCTCCAGCTGTCGGAGCACGTGACACTCCCCGGCGCCAAGGACGGCCACAAACGGGGACTCGAACCCCTCACTCGCTATCACTGAAACCGGAAGTGGTTATTCATTTATTAATTTTTTTTTACTTTTTTCCAAGTAGTTGTTAAACGGTGGAGGATGGTGGTGTGGGCGGATGTGTAGCTGAGGGGTCGGAGCGGTTCTCGATACACCTCATAAGATGAAGCCCTAGACGAGTATTTAGCCGATACCTAAAGCAGACGCCCGACCCTGCCAGTGTATTAAAGCGTAAAAGGAGTAGTACGGTAGTGCCGGAAAAATAAGGATATCAGGAGTTTGCGACGTAAAAAGAACACATGGACGACATCATATTTTACTGGAGTATTTGTTATAAGGCATCATCGATCTTCGGACATGTAAAGATCCAGGGCACGATCACAATGAAACTAATTTAAAATGGTAAACTTGCCCTAAAGTTACATTGCTCAATCGTACAACCAGCACAATTCGTTTAGGATACCAAAAGGATATGTGCAATAGGGTGCGAATTTGTCTAAAACCCTCCATTTTGGGTCGTCTTAGGTTTATTGAACACTGACGCACCCGCCCAAGAGAGGGCTCCCATTCAGTTGCAACATGTTCTCACGTTGTAAATGGCAGAATAACTTTAGTAAGATGTATAACCCAACATTATTAGACGATAAATAGTACACTTATGCCTTGGGAATCAACAGGGTCTAATAACAATAACAAGAAGCTATTACCGCCAGGTTTTACCTGTGTTTGCCGGAAAGGACACCCACTTAATCAAGCTGGCTACCTTCTGCAGCGGCTGACGCGACCACGCGGAGAAGGTCTTGCAGGCCTGCAACAGCTGGATCTTCTCGGCAATATCCTTGTTCTTCAGTTGCTGCACGAAGAAATACCGATTAAGCAGAGATATACATTCTTTTATGTAATACGAAAGCGATCATCATGCTGAACAGTCGTAATGAAGATTTGAACAGATTTAAAATCAAATCATACCGTACATTGTTGCATACACGCTAAACGTGAAAAAGTCTTCAAAAAAATATTTGGCATTGTTTCATTTCACGCATTCTAAATCAGTCAATTCAAAGGTCATTGTGAAGGTCACTAATGTCATTGGACCTTTCAAATGACCTTTCTAATCTATCCATCCAATTTATTTAGGAACTTCAAGCATGGCCCAAGGAGATTTAGGGCTATTAACAAACACCTGTGTCAAAGGTGTGGAATTCTGTTTGGTGAAGTAGAAACCCCCAGACCTGCTTCCTTTAAATGTGTCCATCATGCTTACTTACCTCAACGACCTTTTCGTAGTCGGTGGCCGATATTTTCAGGAATTCACAACCGGCATCGGTGGTTGTAACGGCAAGAATCCTGACACGCGAAGCACATGGAGTTTAAAGTAGGCAAGGATATTTGATCATACGAGTACCTTTGTATCGCACTGCCAAATTTATATCGCATATTTGTAACCCGTCAATGCTTTTATATCTCATTTGGTACGATATTTCAATAGTTATATCATCCAATTAATCACAGCGGTGTCATATTTTAGGGAAACAGTATTACAAGATGTGTCTTCCTTACTAATAGCATAACTTTGATATTGTCGATATCTGCCCAATAAAATGAGCTGCTAGCCAGACCACGTGATCGTTTGTCCAATAAATGAGACGCTTGCCGAACCACGTGATAGTTGTACCATATGACACGTGATCAGCATAGAAGCGACTTTTGAATACCGACATTCTCACAATGGGACTGAAACTCTCAACTAGCATGGCTACTCCGTCAGACGCGGAACTCGACAGCCAGACATTGCAGCTGCGAGTAAAGTACCAGACTTACCTGCTATTCGCAGTTCTATCAGTTACCCGCTCCAGCGTCCCGAACCATGCGCCGGCACATAGCTTAAACGAAAGGAAACAGACAGTCGTGAAGACCAGGCTAACAGATAGTGAGGGATGACCACGTGAAGGAGTTGAAATGAATTGGTGTCTTTGGTCCATTTTGTGCACAGAAGGGTTAAGTGTGGCCATGAAACCCGGGACACGAAAACTCCCGGTGCGATGAAAGATGAATTGGACGACACCCGATCCCGATTCGAACCTAGGACCTATTGATCTGCTGTCTAGTGTGCTAACCACTACATTAGGGAGCTAGCTAGGCACCCAGGAATGATTTGACATCCCGACAAATCATGTGTTTAAACATCGACATAAATAGTATCTGCACCAGGGAGGACCCCCTACGTGAAGGAGACTAATAACGACCCGGTCTATCTATGGAAGGAACAAAAACTCCAAGGATTATTAGACTTCAAAGATTTAAGATTTGAAGTGCATCGCCCATGTAGATGTTTAGGCAAGGCTCTTTTAAAGCAAGCAACATTTTCATCATATTAAAGTTGTTTACCTCTCGTCTTTTTCCCCAAAAAAACATCTGTGGTATATCTGCTAGTAGTTGTATGTATATGCAATACCATTCTCAGTGCAAAATGTGAAATAATAATAAAATAATAATAATAAAAAGTGCGAAATAATGATAGAAATACATCCTTTTCTTCCTCTGAACTACAATTAGTGCGTGAATAGATAAACAACTACGGATATCTTCCAAAAAGTTTTAACTACGGACTTCTATTTCACAGTTTACGTGGCTATACACTTAAGGGCGTCAGACAAACGTTTCTACCTCCGCAGGCGTTTGCTCTAAGTCTGGAGTCGGTGAGCGGAATGTAATATCTGAGCCAACATCCTTCACATAGGGCTCTGACAGTGGCCGCACTCTTCCTCGTAAAATAAGGTGCAACCCAGTGTTCCCGAATACTGAAACGAAAAGCAAGGCAGTATCAGGATAAAACGTCGTGGTGCATGGTGGTAAGCGACCGCCTCATTTGTGTTGAAACAGTACTGTCAACAGTACTGATTGGTTATCCTGTGTTCGCTGATTGAACGTTATATACAAATTAAAGGATACTCCAATGGCTCACTGGAACAATCCTTCGACCATATATCGCATTAATTTTCAAGAATATTTTGCAATGAAGCAAACCACGAATACAAGTCTGATGGTTGGTTGGTTGTATATTCAGGACGCTTTAACCACTTTTTGGTCATATCGCCTCCATGGGAGAAGGAAGGGAGAGTGGAGCCATGCCCCCGGAGGTAACCCCCTACTCTTTGGGAAGAAGGACACGGGATCTTTATAGACACACAGGCATGACCACAGCGGGGCGCGAACCACCGATCCACGTGCTGTTAGGCGAGCGTTCTGACACACTGAGCTATCGGGCCGGCACGAATACTAGTCTAAATCAGCAGGCCAGCAAACCGCGGTTATTATGCCACAGGCCTACGGGATGCTACCGGTCAGCCCCATCCTATGCCTACAAGGTGACGCTCCAGTCACTCCGCCCTAGGCCTACGAAATGACGCACCGGTCACCCCAGGCCTAATAGAGAAGGCACCGGTCACCCAGCCCTAGGCCTACGAAATGACGCACCTGCCACGCCGCCCTAGGCCTACGGGATGACGCACCGGTCACCCCGCCCTAGGCCTACGAAATGACGCACCGGTCACCCCAGGCCTACTAGAGGAGACACCGGTCCCCCAGCCCTAGGCCTACGAAATGACGCACCGGTCACCCCGCCCTAGGCCTACGGGATAACGCCCATGTCACCCCTCCCTAGGACAACGGGATGACGCACCAGTCACCCCGCCCTAGGCCTACGGGATAACGCACCAGTGACCCCACCCTAGGCCTACGGAATGACGCACCGGTCACCCCGCCCTAGGCCTACGGGATGACGCACCGGTCACCCCGCCCTAGGATTACGAGATGCCGCACCGGTCACCTCTCCCTAGGCCTACGGGATAAGGCACCGGTTACCCCGCCCTAGGCCTACGAGATGAGGCACCGGTCTCTTTGCCCAAAGCCTCCTATGTAACTTACTGGTAATATTGTCTTCCGACCATGACTCCAGCTTGGCCAATGCACAAAGTTCACGTAGAACAGCAGGGCGGAGGTTCTGCTTCAGGCCCGGGATGTGTCTCAGCAGGCTATACATATTATCGTTCTCTGTGGCGGATCTCTCAAAGGGTCTGTATGTAACCACAATGCACAAACCATCAATCGTCAACTCAAGTGCTGTGATATTTGCTTTACCGTTGCCGATACATTTAGACTAATTTTCGTAATCTATAAATAAAAGTTCCTCTCCGTTACCGGTTGTAAGTAACAAATTGCGTATATATGATACAGAACTTTCCTCCCCTTCAAATTTTATGCATGGGTTTAGGCCAAAATAGGAAAGGATATACATGATATGTAATTTACACAAAAAGTTTCGTTGTATTTCCCAAAACAATTACCGGTAGTTACATTTGAGTGATAATTTCTCAGTATATACGAGGACCTCATATGACTGTTTGAAGCTTCAGTTTCTATCTATTTAAGTAATAACTGGCTCGGATATACAAAGCCTTTCTAAAGCAACAGGGAATTTTTATATTTAAGTAATAGTTAAATACAATATATACGGTTGATTCTACATTTTCGGTTGAAAACAAAAAGACAATCTTCTTGAAAGCTGTTCCTAGATTCCAATCATTATTGAACTGCGACTAAAACTCTTGCTACAGTACCAAGGAAGGCCAACTTAATGGCGTCGTAACTTAACTGCTTATTTGGCTACAATATTGTTGGGTCACTCACAGCTTGCGCACAATTTGTTGGATATCTTGAAGCCTCTGCGGTCCAAGCGACTTTTGGTCTTCTCTCAATCTGTTCTTGTGTAACAGTCTTATGTGGTCCCCTATGTTATGTGACGGCGTCTCACTAGGTGTCGCCTTGTCGGGCGACTTTCCCGCGGCATACAATGAATGCGTACTTTTACATCCCGCTGTTAGTAATTAAAGACACATTCAGGCCAATTATTCCATGGTTCATGGGGGTATCTCCATCGATGTAATCCGAGAGGAATGTCTAAGCAGCCTAGACCATCCTTATGTTCCAGAATTTTTTTTTTTTTATTTTTTTTATTTCCGTACATAGATATCATGCATTTAAGCCGTACATTAAGTACATTTAAAAAAATGTACGGCGCACGATGAAGTAAACAACTAAGTTTTATATTCTGATAACAAGATGACGAAGTTGGATAAACAAGCAGATAACCAAATCAATAACAAAATAAATGATGATGTTAAGTACAGTAAGAAGTGAATAACTGAATGCATAATCAAACAGAAGCTTATTGCATGAATTCCTCGAGTCACTTGAAGATATAGATTTGTTATAAAACTATACATACATTCCTTTAATATCTTAAACCATGCATCTATATATATATTATTTATATGACTTAAACTATATATATATATAGTATAAATGTCCTTACCGATTGAATCCAGTGTGTCACGCGACGCCGTGACCTGAGAGGACTTCTGTGCGCTGTGTAATATATACAGACATACTGTACCATATGTTACCCAGTAGTCTACAAACTTAAGGTGTTGGGTACTGTTGAGTATGCAACTTCATAATATCAGCAGCAAAATGTTTTTCTGGTGAGTTGAGTTGACAAAATAGGTGCATTCATGGTTCTGTTTCATTTGCTTACACATTGCACACTTAATATTGTTTGCCAGTTTGTGTTAGACATGATAAAAAATATCACCTGGACCAAACTGCGAGCCTAGTGTATTACAACATCTTACTACTTTCTTCTGGTGCGTACATCACAGCTATTACCGTATTCTGCAGGGTAGCATGTAATCTAGCCATACTGCGACCTCTATATACCTCCAGTTGACAGATCCAATGACTGGACATCATACCTTCTGGCCAGTGAGTGTATAGGCAGTCCTAACTTTGGGCTCTCACACACAAGGACAGACTTGTATCTGTTCATAAAACTTGTATGGGCATCCTCTTCACATGGAACCAACTCGCTGCAATCCATTGAAACATTTTAGAAAGAAAGTATTGATATCCTTGTGTATCAGATTAAATATTGAATATTATAATAGTTACACTGGTATGACTGGAGATCTACCTGAAGCGAGTGACAAATGCTTACTTCCTTATAAGGGAGCAACAAGTAAAATATTGGTAGATAAAGTAGCAGAATATATATATGCTACAGTATATACACTAGATTCTGCATTTACAAATTGCTATAGTTGATCTAACATATTAGTGCCATTTGTATTAATATTTATAAATCTATATAGTATAATATATATGTATATATATGCAGTGATATAGCCGATCAAATATAATATATATAATAACTAGATAATATATTACCTGTCCTTCATTTCTGCAAAGTCACAGAGGGCTCTAAGTTTTTCATAATCAATTATTGGCTTTTTGGTGACTTTGGGAACTGAAAGAAATTATTTCATTAATGAGATATAAATTTCATATAATGTAACTACTTACAGTTCATTGTATCTATATGGTGATTTTTAAAACAAATCTACTTCATGCTTATAACTGTAAATATTTCTATATTGTTAGATTTAAACCCATTATAAAAAATGATCCAGATATATACTATCACCTCTAAGCATGCATCTATGCTATTGCAATATCATATTAGCCATTATCCCATATCTTGTATCAATATCATATCTTATTATTCATAATTCATATTGGCATTCTTTTTTCTGCAAATAAGCCACTATAGCTCTTGAGTAAATTAGATTTTTGTTTGAGAAATGTATTAAATGTTTTGAATAGAAATAATTTATTTTAGTTCTGTATAGTTTTTAATTGCAATAAATAACAAGGCATATTGTGCTTCCAGGCAACCCTGCTGAGATAATCGAGCTTGCCAAGTTGTAAAGCAACAGTTTTGGCCAAACTGCATGACATCTTTATGTGACAGTTACTGAAAAATGATATACCCCTGGTAAGTATTTTTTCACCAACTGCTTAAAACATATTCATGCATCACTGCCATATTTATAGTTAATAATCAGTCTGTGGGACAATGTATCCAAGATATATATCCGAAAGATTTTGAAGATCATAATGTTAAGTGAATAATGTGTCACTGTCAGTGTACAAGCAGCTTTAATTGTTGGCCGTGGCTATTCATACAGGTCTATATGAATAAGTTAGTTTGGTATCCGTGCGGCACCAATCACATGACAGCTACTCCACTCACTTTATCTGCAGCCCCCTAACACGCTGGCCAATCAGGTCCCAGTCACGTGACAGTCGATTCCCCCCTATACCCGCCGACCCAGCTGACTGAGCCTACCTCATGTACCAATAACACAACAGACTATTTATCTGGTACTAGACTATATAGATATAAGAGATGTTTTAATTCTTCATTTACCAACAATACAGCAGACTATTCATACAGCACTCAGCATGCTCAGCTCTATATAGATATAGCGATGATTTTATTCTTCATGTAATAACATGGCAGACTATATTCATATAGCACTATAGCTCTGCTCCAATTTCTCACCAAGAATAATGCAGCAGATTATTCATACAACACTCGGCTCCGCGATAATCTGTGCGTCATGTGACTATGTGCCGTGCGAACAGTCACCTGGTTTATTAATACGGATCCATACGAATAGCCACTACGATAATTGTTTGCATGCCATTCACGCTTATTATCGCTCATTCACGTTGACATACTTTTGTATCGAGTGGCTGTCTTGTCCCGTTCTGACCAGGTTAAGCTCGGCAGCGTATTCATTGTGAGTCACGCGGGCCTATTGAGTAACGTTAATATGTCCGAGTCAAAAATAAAACCAGCAAATTTCGATTAGCTAAAGATCGCAAAGGAAGCACCTGCCAAAAATGTTTATATAAACACCAAGGGAACCTGTAACACTAAATGCCGAAAAGCCGGAAAACTGCTCAAACCGAAAGAGAGACAGGTGCTTTCTGCGTAAACGCAGAACTGGTTATACATTCTATACGCTTAAAAGGTCAATGAGAGTGATAGAAGCAGGGTAAGGGGGGGGGGGTGATAAGACACTTAATACAAACGTGTGGGGGAAAAGTGGAGGGGAGAGTCTAACACTGTGCAACGCTCAAATGTCCTTAAAACAAAACACTAATCAGTTGTGAACGTACGCGCTTTGGCGTCCCGATCATTTAACAACAACCATGCACAACATGGCTGATCCCGGGTGTGGGGGGGGGGGGGGGGCATAGGCATAGGGGGCACGTGCCCCACCTTTTGCTGGAAAATAGGCAAAAAAAACCAAGACCCCCCACCCCCCTTTCTCCGAAGAAAGGGGCACGTACGTATGTGAGAGCCCAAAACGTCCGACTACCCAAAACGTCCTACATAACTAAGAACCAACGGACAGTTACGTTTGACGTTTCAGTCATTCACATTCTGGCGATATGAAACCCTGATACGCTCGTTTTGTATCTCTTAGATAGCAATGTACGAATGACACTCGAGGAGAAGCTCGAAGGGGTGGGGGGGGGGGGTTGTTAATTGTGGGGCGGTGCATAATAAGGCACGGAAAAAATAAGCGTTAGCGGTATTTTACAGCGTTAATTGGCATCTTTGCCCTCGTTTGAACTTGTCACACCCTCCGGCCGTAGATCTATCAATTAAATCAATAATTATGCGTGGATGCTCGAGTTGTAGCTAACTGTGCATTATGTTGTAGGTTTCAAAATCCTGCTCGTGGCCCGTTTTGGGCAGTCGGACGTTTTGAGCTCTCACATATGTAGTCACAATATGCAGCCCCCACCCACCGGTCGCAATTAAGTTTCTCACTGGGGATCCGGCCGTGCCTGTGGTAGTACTGAATATGCATTTCGTATATTAATTGCTAGATCAGCCACTGATGTATATACTTAAAACGACATGCCGTATAATGACTTTTTTTTTCTTCGCAAGAGAGGGTAAATTAGGCACTTTTGCGCAGCAAATCGCGGTAAAATGTAACTTTGGCATATTAGTTGCCCCTTATACCTACTTATTAAAAGATTACGTTACGCTTATACATATATCCTGGTCACCGTATCTTCGACGCGGATATGTACGTGCGTACCCTTAATTATATATGTTTGGTACCATAAGTTTTTCGACTGGTGTTTACTAACCTAGCTACACATATATTTTTCTTACATCCTGTGAAGAGCGGGACAGTTCAAGGCGTTCGTAAATATGATGCAAAAAATAATCAATACCGATTATCAATGCGGCAACACCAAAGATTACCCAGCTAACACACAACGTTCGCACACGTTGCTTTTTGGTTGTAATCACGTCATCTCAAAGTGAAACATTAGGACAACGTTCGTTGTTACAAACATTAAAGTAATATTTTCTAGCCTTTATCCCATAAAATAAAACCTTTGCCATGTGTAGTGACTAATAAAACTTGGCTGCATATTGCAGTTCTTATAAATACAAAATGGTGAGAATTCGAGAGTGGACGTTCCTAACGTTAGAACAACGTTACCTGAAAAATTAGACATGGAAACAATATGTAATTATTTGTATTTGTCATTCATGCTTCTGATTAATTCATCATATACGCAGTTGTTTCTCACAGTAGGCACAATTTTAATACTGGACTGAATGTCGGACAACGTTATCTGAGAACCTTTGGGCAACGTAAAAAAAACCCATACTTTTTCAACCGAAACCCCCCCCCCCAAAAAAAACGTTGTCATGACGTTAACTTGTTACCTGAGTATATTTTAAGTGTTCATTTCGCTTTATTCCTAAATTTCAGTCCAATTCAGTTCACATAAAAATGTTATTCTTATTGTCCATTTGTGCATTGTTATTTCACCATTGAATCAAGAATAGTGTAGTTATACATTACACGTACTTCCCTAGTCCAGCCACACTAGCCTCCGTGTAGCCACGGAGTCTAGCTGCCGACCCTATTCACGCCATTAGCAACGGCTTTCGTGCGACCCCCCGCTGGCTTCACCGGGTTCTAGAAGTTTGATTGTTCATTGAATAATGCCACTGTAAGACTAAGAGTGAAGAAGAAGGTTATCTCAACACGATTTAGTTCTAAAAACTACAATACCTTACTGAATAAATGTGTGTGCGCCCATTTTCATTTGTTTTCGTAAAATTTTGAGACATCCGCTGTGGTGTGGCAATGGGTGAAACACGCGCCAGTGCGACGCGCACTAAAATACGAACCACCCACGCGCACAAACGAAACAAGCTCCTCGCACGGTGGCGCTACGCAAGCTACGAGCCCAAGCGGAGTGAGCAAATGAAACTGCGTGGAATCGACTTGCCGCTGACTGTTCTGTAAAGGTGAGTTGAAGAAATTGGTAGGACGGACACATTTGGATAGCATAAACGTACGGATAAGTACATATAACCAGTACTTTTTCATGTTCATATTGTTGCACATTCATTAGACAAATGTTGTTTGACTGTAATTACTGAGGTAGATAGGCGTATGCAGTGGCCACCGGCCCGGCCGCCCGCATGCGGTGGCGGCGCACTTAGGGGCGCACCATTTCATATCGGGGGTGGGGGGGGGGGGGGCCTAGAAAAAAAAATTACCATGCAATTTTTTTTTTTTCATCAATATATTGACATTTTATTGATTTTTTTTATCTTGGTCATCAAAATATTTATTTCTTTAGACACCCATTCGAAATTTCTTTATATATTTTTTTTCCCCCAAATTTTCCCCCAATATTTTCTAGGCCCCCCCTGATGTGAAATGGTGCGCCCCTTAGCCAGTGACTGCAATATGTATTTGAAATATGGTTTTTCAAGATGATGGCTATTTCATGGTGAATAAGGGGGGGGGGGTACATTTAAGATTGAAGTATGCATGGTAATATACACTATACAAAGTTCAGCCTCAGAACATAGAGGACATGTTAATAAAACGACGACACACCCATTGCATAAATTGGTAACCTTACACTGAGTTTTGGGCGTACTGCCTCGTATCATAGAGCAGGCAAAACCCCCGGGGGTCCCTTCCAAGCATCCCTTCCAAGCATAATACGGAGGTGTAATACGGGGGCTTCACCGCGGAACCATTTCCAAACCCCATTACGTTGATGAAAGTTGTACGCATGGCGGCTGTAGTTTGTTGTGGCTTTACACTATAATCATTGTTACTTTGAACTGAAATTGGAGTGAGAATCAATCACATGGCCAAATCGAGGTATAAAAACATAGAGCACACACAGAAGCATATGTAAAGACAAACACTGCAAGGAACTTTATTTCTCAATATTTCCGTAATAATAATTTTCTAAAAATAATAATAGGCACTTGCTCCGTGGTACACAAACATAGAAACATAACAAATCTATAAACATGGTTTAATAGACGATTTTAAAGGACGGCCCTTCCATGTAGTGAAGCGGCAGCTAGGGGGTAGTCAAGGAGCCACGCTTACTGGTAGAACGGAAGAGCTGACAAACAACTAGGGCTGGAGGGGGGGGGGGGGGTACCGCGGTAAAGCCTCCCCTACTTCAACGCCAAAATCCCGTCGGTCGGGGCGTTTTAATGCCAAAACCCGCGCAACCCCCCCGCCCCGGCCCCTCACTCCCCGGAAAAGCTGTCAAATCCCTCTGTGTGGCAGACGATATATACTTGTAATGTAGACAGGCAGATTTTACATGGTTGTCTCAGAGATCCAGTGAGTTTGGGGGTAGCGTGGGATATCGTCATTGGTCAGTCAGTCCGGCCCATATATATCGTACCAACCCACGGATGCCACGACTGTGACCTGAAATCCACTCTGATATTTTGATACCCCCAACCTCAACGAAAGCGACCACGAAGGAACCACGGCTGTATCAGCGCTACTTATTCTGATGCCGTGTCTCCCCATAGAAGCACGTTCCCTACATGTTGGCCTATGCGAGTGCATGAGGCGGGAGTGCAACAAATGGAACAGCCTGCAATGTAATTTGCATACCGGTATGACGTCACATGAAATAGTTTTTGTATCGAGAATGATCGCGAGCGTCTGAATCACAATGTCATGGCTTGCGTGAGAGTATTTAGTGCCTCATATCTTACTAAATAAATGTAACTTGACTTTGGGGCATATACAATAACAAATAACAGGAAGGTTGAGGCCAAAGCATGAATGTCAGACGGTACACATGTCATTCCGTATTTTAGAACTTTATCGACGCGGCCTTGACATTCATATAGCGCCGTTGTAACAACCGAGTGGGCTGCGGCTGCGCAAATTTGATGGGGCTGCATGAAAATAATATCGCAGAACCTTACTCATGTCGCATTTTGCTTTTAATTTAAGCTGAAACGAAAGCTAAGATACCATTCTACCGGAATATATATTTAATGCATTCATTTCCATGCTTAAATAAAGGTAAGCGACCCGCTTATCTCCCGACCTGAGTCAGGTCGGAACTCTGCTAATGGAAAAGAATAGCGAGGATATTAAACGTTGGTGCGCGACACGTTGGGAGCGGACCGCGTTTAATTTGTTGAACTAGTACTTCCCCTGACTCAAGGTCATAATGTTCCCCCAAAATGACTTGATGATGATATCGACGGATGCGTGAATGTATGAGGCACTGTCGCCTATATCTCTTCACAAGCACCTTGTTCCGGTAGCATTATATGTTATGTATATTTATAACTTATATGACATATTGTCATTTGGGTTTGTGTGGGTGTGGTTCGCCGTAAACAGTCCTACGCAGCGTTTGCAATCATTAAAAGTGCTTAAATTCCAGATCCCACAATCATTATGGAATTGTTGTAGCAATGGTCTTCCATAGCAGGGAACCTGCTCTTGTTTACTTGCGACTGGTCTATGTGCGACGCCTGTCAAAGGGGGAACAGGTTACCTTTTGGATATGTCATCCAATTTGACAAACAGTTTGTAACCACAAAAACACAATTTTTCCCCTAAAGTTGCATATCAAAAAGACAGATTTCATATATTAATCCAGCGAGAGGCAAGACTGCGTTATAACCAGATTTATTAATAAAAATATATCATCACATGACACGCAGAACCTCCTCTCAAATTGCACCGGAAATAGGTTTCGGCCGGATATCCAGAAGACGGTGTGTGAGCTGTGTTTTGAGAAGGCGCGGAGAAGGGTCTCTTCTATTCTCAAAGCTGGGCGCATTGTCACCTAACATGCTTGGTGAGTATGCAATCATGTTGAAAGGTAGCCTCGGGAGACCCACTCTGTTCCGCCGTTGAAAGGTAGATGTTTGGGAGTTACATCGATTTAGAGTCGAGCTGTTTATGTCTCTTGATTGCCAATGGGACCAGAACTTCCGTGTACTTCCTTGTCTTCAACTTAACGGTAAGACAAGCCGATTACCTACAATTATTATTTAAGCATGATGGTTTAGTTTCGAACTAAGCAAATGAATCCTATAATATTCCACATGCATTGATATAATATCTTCCGAGTCAAACCATACTAACTATATAACTATTAGCCTGTCATCCAAAGTCAAGGTTTGAAGAATCATATCATTTTTAGAATTTTGATCTAAGGCAAAGTGGGCTAATCTAGACCCCTTAACACAAAAAACGTCTATTTTCTTTAATAATGTGAAATGAACTTATTTTTTGTTCAAACAGTAAACCATGGTATTCAAATAGATCTAATATGATTTTACAGAAAAAACAAAAACCTAGGCAGATTGTGGGGAGTGCTCATTTTCTGAAAGGCAGTGGGGGCCATGGTCGAACCGCGACCCCTGTGGTCTAACCTCGACCCCCTGGGATAGGTGGGTGATTTAATCTGCATATCGTGATTCTTAGTATGCGAAAGCAACAATATTAATTCACATAACTGTGCCTCTTATGCCCAACGATAGATAAAGCAATCCCTTGAAACTATATTTATTAGACTTATTACACGGGTAGTCATAGCGCAAAGTTAGAATACTTCATGGGCCATCACGCCAAGGAAATGCCATTTGGAACAGCTGCGTTACGAAGCCAAAATAACTCATTTATGTTACAACCCATTTAAATATTATTCAATGTCAGAATATGCGGAAGCAGGTCCGGACAGTTATTGTTGCATGTAATTATGACCATCCACTGCTAAAACATGATATATTTTTATAATATATTGTTAGAAAATGACGTTAAATTAAAGAGGGGATCGAGGTTAGACCACGGTCGTGAAAAAGGTGGGGTAACCTCGATCTCTCACAAGGTCAACGTCGATCTGGGGAAAAACTGTCATGATGTCACACATGTTGCAAACATCGTCTGCTGTCACATTTTTTTATTTAATAAATTATCATCCTCAGTGTTAATCAGATATACTGCTTGCTTTTGTAACTCATATATCTTAATGTTTGAGATAAGCTGCAAAAGCACATGTTAATGTAGAGTTGCATGACTTATTTAATTCAAATTGGATAAAAAATTACATATCTATAATCCAGCTTCTCTGTGTCTAGTTACCAGGGGCATCTCTAAGATTGTTATCGAAAAATAAAATCGGCGAAAAAATATGGATTGGTGACATCATCAATAAAAATAGCACATGGGGGTCGAGGTTACCCAAGGATCGAGATTAGCCCACTTTGCGTTATACATATTTTAGGGGTTCTGCATGAAACTTCATGCCGTAAACTGCTGCATACATATTAGAAGCAGCACCCCAAATTTGGCCTCAAAAAACGTGGTTGGCAGTCACCCAAAATCATTTCCAGGAAAACTACATATTATAAGCAGCACCTAGACTTTGGCCGCTCCCTCTCCGATCACTCTTATCGAGTGTCACACCAGTGGCTGGCTCTCCTGTCTCTTACTGCATGTTGATGAATCACTATTGTACCTACCCAGTATAAAGTTTCTGTCTGGCACAATTAATTTATTGCATTTGGTGTGAGGCTGGCGGCAGCCGTATCAATTTACACCACCTGAAACCGGGCCTCTAATCATTATAGTAAGTGTGGGCGGAGTTACTTGGCAGTAGTAATAAATAACACAAGCGTGAGTAGCTCATTGTCAGTCTTGATTGCTACAGTAACAATGCCTGAGAATGTAGCATCTTAAGACGCAGCTTTCAAGTTGAATTATCTCCTGAATAAATTACTTATATGACGCTATGAGGCAATAAATTATTTTGGCCACACCAGTAATATTACCCCTGCCCCCCCCCTCTCCTTGTCTAGCCACACTCACTTGAAATCGGCAAAAGACCATATTTAAAGCTGCAACCCAACTTGCACTTAAACCTGGAAAGTGGAATCTCCAACTTCTTAATAGAAGCTACGGCTTCAAATAGGCAGTTTACAGTGGCTTGGGATTGTACCTTGTGCAGGTATGATTATTGATGAGAGGAGGAAGGTGAGAGAGGCTAAAAGTCCGGTACAGCTTATAATATGTTTTCTGGTAAATGGTTCTGGGTGTATGCTGACCTAGTTTTATGGCCAAAATGAGTATACCGCTTCTAATATGTATGCAACTTCAAAAAGACAGTTTACAGTAGATGGTAAAATAAACTAGCTCACTACAACCAGATGGCCAGTGCCCTGCAACCATTATTTATAGATATAAGGCCAAGCAATACATAGACCTATTGTAACTGGAAGAGAGGATAATATGAGGTTTCAGGTCAGTCATAGTTGCCTGTCAATACTGCAGCAGCAACATAAGTGACTAACTATGGTAATTGTAGCCAAGTATCTTTTTGCAGATTAGCTGTCACTTATCAGGATATAGAATGGTTCAAGTTGTTATTAGGAATTAGAAATTTGGTGTGTACTAGCTAGTGTGTACAGAGCAGAGATAGATACTGGCATATTAGAGAGAGGGTGACAGATTGATATGGGTCCCCGGGTGTGCTCTAGCAATTCATTTCAATTAGCCACTGTGGCTAAACACCTTCAATTTTCTTTAGCCACACACAGATCCCATTAGGCACATATATATCATGTTATATTTCCACCCTCCAAAAACATTGTTTTTATCACACACACACACTCACATTGTTCGGTTGCTTGTTTATTCAGGACGCTTTAACCACTTTCACGCACATCGGACATGTATAATAATATTTTTCCCCTAAACAATATCACTGACAGCCAACAAGACACCCACAGCCGAGACAACGTAACACACATTTGTCTATCCAGACTGGCCCGCCCGGAAATCAACTACGCGCATGCGCATTTGAAAGTTTGCTTTGGCTTATTGACGGATGCGTAGCGCGTATCCTTCGCAGCCGCCAGTTTGTCACCATTGTCAAGACAACACGAGCGCAGAGTTCATTCCATGTGGAAACGGAAATAAAACGAAAAGTAATTAATCAAAATACTAAATATAAGTATACGAGTGAAACAGTTTTTCGCAAAATCGCGTTTTGATCGTTGATCGAAAATGTTGACAAGTGACCACGCATGCAAGCGATACTTTCCCACACTAGACAACGCACAGACTCTTTCTCTATTTACCGTGATCCGTTCTTAGCAGTCTGGGAATTCCTCGATATTCCATTTTTGTTTTTGCCACTGTGGCGACACGCATGGGCCAATCTTGCGCCACATACAGTTTGTTTTCGCCATTGGCGATGTGGCGAACGGCTAGCGCGCACCCAGGGTCCTGCATCTGATACATATCTCATCCCATCATATTTCATTATCTCCTGGAAGAGCTATCTTTTCCCAGCTTAACCTCCATGCAAAAGTGTCTAGAAACTTTTATTTTACACTGATTACATACAGGTAATCCCTTTACTCTTTGCAGCATCCTTATTGACTAAAATACCTTTCCTCTTTCTCATTGACTCTGTATTATACAGACAAGCTGAGTTATGATATATATGACTATGATATGACCTTCTCTCCTATATGATGTAGACACACTGAGGTATGTTAGCAAAACGTCTTCATCCTCCGCATCCTGGTGATTTACCTGGACTTGTCCATACCTTGTGTAGGTATGGTGAGGTATGTTAACACTTGAAAGTGTCTCCTTGGCAGCTTACTCCGGTGAGCCTCCATAGCTCAGCTGGTAAGCGGGATAAGCTCCAGATCACGGAACGTCTGGCACCTGCATCTGAGGAATATTTCATCCTAACCCATTACATTGTTTTGGGGAGTTTCTGTGGCCCATTTTAGTCTTTACTGTGTATAAAAGCCACCTAAAACACAACCTTTTCATCTCTGGCAGCAAGCTGAGCCTCTGCCGTGATGAGTGGTGGTGGGATTACCAATGGGGGCCTTCAGGCACCTCACCAGGTGGTGGTGGTGGATATGCTGAGGGCTCTCGAGGAAGGCATTAAGCTGACCCGTTTTGACAACAAGCGACGCCCAGAGAGCCGGATGTTCCGCATCAAGCTGGAGACCAGGCAATTGATGTGGAGTCGCAACATCGGCGTAGGCGGTCGACCAGAAGGAATTGGTAAGTCCACTCGTCTCTTGGCTGTGGGTTGTCATCGTAATCTGATTAAGGCTTGAAAAGTGATGATAATGATTCTGTTGATATCACCCATGGTCAAATCTGTAGGTTTTTGTAACTGCTGTTCATATCATATTGTGGCTCATACTGTCGCTTAATGTTGTGTGGTAGAATCAGAGCCAAACCCACTAGCCACTGGACTGAACAATCAGAACACCAGAGCTAAAGCTGTTACAGGGACTCCACCGATACATGTGGAACAAAAGATTAAATGAATAATGTAATATAAGATTAACATAGCTGAAATATGAAAGAAGGATATTAATAATAATGCTGTCGCTGTTTGCAGTTGACCTGCGAGATGTGCAGGAGATCCGCACGGGTAAAAACTCGCGAGACTTCGATCGCTGGAAGGACGACAGCAGCGTCAGGTTCGACTCCGGCTTGTGCTTCGTCCTCTACCACGGCAAGGACTTCCGCCTGAAGACACTCTCTCTAGCCGGTAGGTGGTAGCACTTGTTCTCCCGTCGACTCTCGCTAATGTTATGATCTGATTGAAGGTATTGTTTTTGCCTCTGTCGTAACGTTAATCCCAGGGTTTGGTCGTCCCCATGTTAGTGATGTGCTTGTGCTTGCGTCCTGTTTGTGGGCCTCATTAACTCGTTGGTGAAAGTTGGTAAGCAGACCGAGCTGCAGTTACCAAACAAGTCGTGGGTTTGAACTCTGGCACCTGCACCCGAAGAATGGTTCATTCAACCAAGTCTCACTGTCCCAGGAGGTTTCTTAGCCCAGTTTAGCTTTCATGTGCACAAGGCGGCATCAGCTTGTCTGACTTTTAATTGGTCACCCGGCCATTGTGTTTACATTAATGGCATAAAACACCAACCCACAACTCGACATTACAGAAAAGATTTTTTGCAGGGGTTGGGGGCTACCTGGTGTAGTGGTTAGCGCAATAGACCGCAGATCAGTAGGTTCTGGGTGCCTCCCTGGTGTAGTGGTTGGCGCGCTAGACCGCAGATCAGTAGGTCCCGGGGGCCTCCCTGGTGTAGGGGTTATTAAGCGCACTGTCCTTTACCGTCATTGATTACCTAAAGGCCTTTGACACCACTATCGGCAGACCTGGCGATCGCAAAACCTTGAAATGTATTGGCCGCTTGCACGAGACCGTCCTTCGCCTTTTCCTTGATAACGTGAACCATCGCTGCGTTTCGCATTTCCTTCTCTGTGCTTGGTTACGTACGGCTGTATGTATATCTACCTATGGCGGCGGCCCGGTAGCTCAGTGGGTTAAAGCGCTCGCCTTGAGTGATCTGGCCACCTGAGAGTCTAATGGCACGTGGATCGGTGGTTCGAGCCCCGATGTGGCCTTGTCTGTGTGGTCGCAGGGTAAAGATCCCATGTCCTTCTTCGCAAAGAGTAGGGGGTTACCCCGGGGACATGGTTCCACTCTCCCTTTGCTCCTCTCATTGACGCGATATGACAAAAGTGGTTAAAACGTCCTGAATGTCGAACCAACGTACGTGGTTATATACTGGCATACGAGATCGAATCGAAAGCTGTAAGGCCGCAATGCAAACGACAAAGTTCAGAGAGCAATTCGGCGTCTGGCGAGTGGGCTCTGCCAGGTCAGGCCCCAGAGGCGGGTGGTGGGTGGTTTGAGCCCCGCGTGCGCAGGATAAACGTCCCATGAGTCTCTTTGCAACGAGAAGGGGCTTACTCCCGGACACATGGCTCATCTCTCACTTGACCCTTTCCACATGTCGTGTGACCTGTTTCCTCCTTAAAACAACCAACGTGAGTGTTAAACAGTCGCTATGGGCCGAAGGAGGTCCAGCCTCTATGTTAGGAGCCCCAAAATGGTTTATCAGACTAAATGTCAGGCATGAGTCATATGTGAGCTATGCTATGCAATATTTCGTCCGAAGATGCAAGAACGACTTAAATGAATAACGATTCCGCCAGTGATTAACTTCGATAGCATGGTTGGAGGGTGTCCTAAGTGACTTCATCTACCTGGGGTCTGATTTATAACAGATTTATAACGGTGGCTCCGGACTGATCATAACTTAGGTTCTGGTGTAAGGACCACAGACAGCCAGAACACTCGATGGGGCAAGCTGACCAAGGGATCGTGGGATGAGGACATATACATCACATACGTGCTCAGGCACCTGCATATATGGGTCGTGCTTCATCCAGCTAACCCCATTACAGTACCCCCCGAGTTTCCTGGAAGCCCCCCTAGCTCAGTGGACAAGCAGGCTGAGCTGCAGATCAACCGGTCGTGGGTACGCCCCCCTGTCACCTTCACCAATGGGGGCAAATTTCATCAAACCCATTTTTTTGTTGCGCGCTGAACGAGGAAGCTTCTTGCCCAATAAATGTTTTCGCGCGACCGTGCGTGGCGCAAGGAACGCGAGGTTTGATCCAGGCACGCCACGGCAGGGTGTGTTGGCGAGGTATCCGGCCTTCACCGGGGAGCCAGGGTCAGTCAGTGACTGAATCCACATCCACAGAGAGAGAGAGAGAGAGATGCGGATGTGGAACGAGACCTGTAATTGTATGCTTCTGGGGAGGGACGGAACAAAATGGAAAGCCATTTGGGAAGTTTAAGGCCACTTTTACGGAGATTTATTTACGTAATTTAGCTGTCAGTTGGTATGAGAACGTAGGTACAAGTGATGTATATATATAGGTGTGTCATCTGTTTAATGCTATCGGATCGCGTTGTTTGCAAAAAGGCAAAAGTCATAACAGGGTTTGTTTGGTATGGGCCTTCAAGTTACTCGATTTATATTGTTTTATAGAAAGGGTCTGGACGCCTGGTTCGGTCTGTTTCGTTGTCCACTCTATCTATCTTGAGATTAACTGGCAAAATGCGTGAACAAAGCCCGTGATGTAACACACACGAACGGTATACCCGCGCATATACCCAGGGAAAGACATAACCGACTGCCCGGGACAGTTGAATTACATGGTCGGACAGGTGAAAATACTGGTTGTATGCCAGACGGGGCAGGTGAAGATTTAGACTGCGATCTCTCACTATTCAGCAATGGCCAATGTTCAGCAGTTACACTGAGCAAATAATAACGAACAGTAACTGCACGGTAGTTTTTGGATTTTGGCCCCGACAATATAACATCAGCAAACTGTGCGCCCAGGGATAGGCCCTCACTTTTCGGAAGATAACATTGCAGAATAATCGAAATCCTTGTAAATAACTTTCTAAGTAAATTGTTTATTAGTTAAATCAACGTTGCTGTTTCTCAATTTGATAGGACAGGTACATTTTCAGGGAGGGGGGGGGGGGCAGGTCAATCTTAACACCACGGGACAGGACAGGCGACATCCAAATTTAAAGTTGCATATCGAGCTCTTTCCTGTCAAAACTAAACCTAGGCGACATATATATCTCAACAGGCAGAAAACTCGATTGTTTCGTTCTATAAATTCAGAAACGTAATAGACAGCGCCGTTGCGGCCATGATGTGGCAAACGTGTCAATCCCGGGACACCACAGAACTCTTTCGCGGCACTGCTACTTATAACAACGCGAAGCACACAAACCGATGACGTTTACCACTACCACTAAGTTAAAAACCTGTGGTAAATGGATATCACGGGCAAGATTAAGAGACTCCATTTGGCAGTCTGGCATGCGTGGAATATAGCCAAAATAAATCTTGGAGGATTCAAGGACTGATTCTTATTTGTATTGTGGCGGGAAAGAACTCGAATGCCCCTTTAATGTCCGTCACTGATACCTGTATCGATTTGACAGGAAATGTTTCTAAAAAGCGTCTCCATTTTAGATCATATACACTATGGTTTTGCTTTTATGCAATGAATGAGCTCAATAAATAAATGATTGCCACTTGAACTATATGGAATGTTTCTCATGGAGATTGCTGTATGAGTAGCTTTAACCTGGAAGTCTGGCGGCTTTGAAGGGTACCACAAAGCAGAGGACTTGATCCATGGCCTTCTCAGTTAGCGTCAGGACAGGAGCATGGGCTCTGTTAATACCACTGATACCACCGCCGAACCGTGACCGACAACCTGTCCTTAGCGCGCTACAGAGCGGTACTTTCAGTACACCTAGTTCCTATCTCTGTCAAAGCGTACATACAATGGACAGTTTTGAGGGGGATATTTTTTTATATTTGGTCGTGTTCGTTATAAGTGGCTTTTATTTCATCATGTGAGTGGAACGTTTTGCGTAGATAACGACGTCGGAGTAACACCCGGCCACTGACGGCCCCGCCCTGCTGTTAGCCCCTCACTCTCCCCTCGCCCCCTACCCCTCCTTCCCTCTCCCCTGGCGCCACCCACCCGACCACTCCTATCTCCCCCCTCCCCCCCCTGGCCCTACCCCTCCTCCTGGCATGTTTGGCACTCTCCAGGTAAAACCCTGGCGTACACAATTTTGTGGCCTGGTGATCTCGGCTGGCCGCCGCCCTACATGGGCTCCGACGGGCCCGGCGCATGCTAAACACGTCTCCTTACTTCCTGGTGGTAGCTTTACCTCCCCAACTTGCGGTCGGCTTGCAGTCTGGTCTCGTCAGGTAGAGAGGGAAGGGGGAGGGGGGGGGGGCAGATAGATGCGTTGGCTGGGCGGTAGGGGGGGGGGGGCGGGGCGGGGGAAGGTAGGTGGAAGGTGGAACGAATAGGTGAGTTGAGTGTATGTTTGGGGCGGAGGGCAGAGGGGATTTACTGGGCAACATTATTTATTATCTGATGTAATATTGCATATCGAGCGGTTAGAACTTTGCCGCCCAAGTAACTTGCCCAAGTAACTTGCGACGTTTATCCAGCCCCACCAGCCCTCGTCAGGCTTACTGGGATTACCGCTTGGCCGACCCCAACCGGCGCACCGTCCAGACATCAGCATTAGTCACTTAGCCCTTATTTTGTCCTCGGTTTTTGTTACCTGGGTCGGCTGACTGACTGGCTGACCCATGCACAGACAGACTTGATCGAAGGGCCAGCGTGGGGGGTTATTCTGTTTGTGAGGCACTCCACCCATCCAGTTTGCCATTTATTCCGCGGGGGGCCTCCTCAGTCTGCTTTGGTGTCTGCCCACTCATGGCGCCCATTCTGCTGGTTGGCTTTATCTGGACGACTTGACCTCTAAGGTTATATTGTGCACAAAGGTCTTGGTTAGACAGTGAGTTGAAGGAGGTGTTGGGGGGGCGGGGGTGGTGGTTGCTGGGGGTGTCTGAGGAGCTTCGTGCCAAAATAACAACGAAGACATAACGAACTAGTTGCTTCATAGACATCGCTATACCTGCATAATGTGCTTTCGTTTTCGGAAACTTCACTTGCAAGCATCGGTTCATTTTAGTCAATCATTTAGTGACGACGCACCTAAACCTTGTTGGCGTCTCCTTGTGGTGGTTGTCCCCCTGGACGTCTCCTTGTGGTGGTTATCCCCCTGGACGTCTCCTTGTGGTGGTTGTCCCCCTGGACGTCTCCTTGTGGCGGTTGTCCTGCTGGACGTCTCCTTGTGGTGGTTATCCTGTTAGACGTCTCCTTGTGGTGGTTGTCCTGCTGGATGTCTCCTTGGGGTGGTTGTCCTGTTAGACGTCTCCTTGTGGTGGTTGTCCTGCTGGACGTCTCCTTGTGGTGGTTGTCCTAATAGACGTCTCCTTGTGGTGGTTGTCCTGATAGACATCTCCTTGTGGCGGTTGTCCTGTTAGACGTCTCCTTGTGGTGGTTGTCCTGCTGGACGTCTCCTTGGGGTGGTTGTCCTGTTAGACGTCTCCTTGTGGTGGTTGTCCTGCTGGACGTCTCCTTGTGGTGGTTGTCCTGCTGGTCGTCTCCTTGTGGTGGTCGTCCTGTTAGACGTCTCCTTGTGGTGGTTGTCCTGTTAGGCGTCTCCTTGTGGTGGTTGTCCTGTTAGACGTCTCCTTGTGGTGGTTGTCCTAATAGACGTCTCCTTGTGGTGGTTGTTCTGCTGGTCGTCTCCTTGTGGTGGTTGTCCTGTTAGACGTCTCCTTGTGGTGTTTGTCCTGTTAGACGTCTCCTTGTGGTGGTTGTCCTGTTAGACGTCTCCTTGTGGTGATTGTCCTGTTAGACGTCTCCTTGTGGTGGTTGTCCTGCTGGACGTCTCCTTGTGGTGGTTGTTCTGCTGGTCGTCTCCTTGTGGTGGTTGTCCTGTTAGACGTCTCCTTGTGGTGGTTGTCCTAATAGACGTCTCCTTGTGGTGGTTGTCCTGCTGGTCGTCTCCTTGTGGTGGTTGTCCTGCTGGACGTCTCCTTGTGGTGGTTGTCCTGTTAGACGTCTCCTTGTGGTGGTTGTCCTGCTGGACGTCTCCTTGTGGTTGGTTGTCCTGCAGGTCGTCCTCTTGTGGTGGTTGTCCTAATAGACGTCTCTTTGTGGTGGTTGTCCTGCTGGACGTCTCCTTGTGGCGGTTGTCCTGTTAGACGTCTCCTTGGGGTGGTTGTCCTGTTAGACGTCTCCTTGTGGTGGTTTTCCTGCTGGTCGTCTTCTTGTGGTGGTTGTCCTAATAGACGTCTCCTTGTGGTGGTTGTCCTAATAGACGTATCCTTGTGGTGGTTGTCCCGGCTGGTCGTCTCCTTGTGGTGGTTGTCCTGTTAGACGTCTCCTTGTGGTGATTGTCTGATAGGCGTGTCCTTGTCTTTGTCCCTGTGACGGTGCGATCTACCGTTGCACCATCCGGCCCGTATGTCATTCGATATCAGTGGGGTTGTGACAACAAGGGTAAGGCTAACGCATCACTTGCCATCAACTGTCCTGGAATGCTTTGCGTTCTCCAGGGTATAGTTGCTATAGGGCGGTCCATATCCACATACACACACATATATATCTATACTTATATGCTGTAACGTGCATTAGAAACAAAAGTGTTCCCCAAATGGACGGTCTCTCCATGTCAGCGATGGGGTTTGGCTCAGTCGTTGGCATTGAGACGTGCCCCATGGCTGCAGCCGTGCCTCTTGCGATCCCTGACTATTGGTCGTGATCACTGTGCGTGTGATCAGCGGTACCATGTTGCTGATTTATGCGCGCTCTGTGTCTCAGAGACTAGCGATCTCGACTGGTGGTCGGGCGACCCTGACCCTTAAAACAAACCCAAAATCAGTCGAGATCTCTTGGAGTATTTATTAATCCCATTTAGCGCGCCCAAAAGAGAAAAATATTTAACCTGGAGGTGTTTTTTATAAATGCAATTACTGGAATTCGAATCAGACTGCTACGGGCCTTTTACGGAGGTCACGAAGGAAAAGCACTTTTTCGGTCCTGGGGCCGTACTCGTAAACCATACTGAATGAATAAAGTGTTAAAATTATATTGAATGTGACTTCTTGATTATCAGCACTATCACAACGAACTGGTGCAGCTACGACGAATATGCATTTTACGTGCGTAAGCTACGTGCGGTTTATGAATACGGCCCCTGCAGTTCTTCTTTAGAGACAGGGCGCTCTGCCGCTCCCAGTGACCTCCACTTAGAGCCGGAGATCAGGGTCCCCAGGGTTATGGCTGGGGCTTATGTCACCTGTCCATTCATCTCATGCGATTTATTTATGGGCCGCGGTTGAACTGGTGTCGACAAAGGTGACTCAAACCACCGATCTATATCATACATCGTCGCGGAAGTACTTGGTTTAAACGTTCTCTGTTTGAAGTATTGTGGTTGCTAACGTATCCGGGTCACGGCACCAGAGGTATGTGCATCCCTGTCCACACGTAGCTCTGAAATCAAGCAATCAAGCGGTGTAGAAAGCGATTTCACATCACGCTGATAGAACTCGCAGACAACAACACGTTTGTCGCTGAAAGTCCTATGAAAGTTGTCCCTATATATGGCGTTCCAAGTGTGAAGTCCCAGCTCGTAGGTTCGTCACCTCGCGGTCCACGTGCAGGCTTTAAAAGGTCACATTTTATTAGGTGTAGATGAACGACCATCTGGTATTGTGGCATTCTTTTTGCCCGTACATTCATTCACTTTCTTAGTTGTAACTCACACAGCGTTGGGCGTATGCCAATGAAGTTTTGTTACTTTCTTTTAAACTGTAAAGTTTGTCTCAAAGCGAGGTCGTAACCATATCCCTCGGGGAGTTTACCCTCTTCTCCTGGCAAAGACGCACCTCTCATTCGTACCCTACGCCGCTAGACCTTCCCATATTTGAAACGCAGGCACGATTTCTGGACAGTGGAGCTCACTCAGGCACGCTTTATATGGTTTATGTTGCCGCATAGCCAGTCACTGCAATGCTCACATTCATTTTAAAACGAACTAACATGTTGGCAGCGTATATAGGCTTAGATCATATGAACAGGTCTTGGGTTCACGTACGTGCACTTCTCTCTGTCTGAAACCTGTTACATCTAGCCTATTTCAATGCACCCCATTAAAATGGAGGTTTCTTGGCCCAGTATAAATAGTGACCCTCCCATAGCCTAAAACGGCAACATTTCGTCGTTTCGCTTCGCTTCCGGACTTCCCAACGCGCCCTAGATCTGAATAGCCTCCACCGGAAACCAATGTAATAGGGATAACCTATGGGCAGGGGCGGGGGGCGGGCGGGCAGTGGCTACCATTATGTGGAGCTCATACACGCGACAGACACCGCCGGGCTGATTGAAAGCACTGGTTTGGCGGCCGCCCCAGTTATCTGCTTGTTTGTAGCCCGTGTGTAGATTGCGACGTGCGAGCTTTGCCAGACCAGACCAGCCGTCGTGCCTGATTTTACACTCTGGGAATGTCTGTATTGGGGTGGATAGAGATTCCATGTTTTTTTTTGGGGGGGTGGGGGGGGGGGGCAATATCATTTATTGTATGCATGTTACGTGGTCGTTTTTATTTTCGATTATGCAGGTGTGATTAAGGGCAGTGATTTTTTGAAATAAACATTTGCAAAGCAAAAATGGGAATAGCATCAGATCCCATGTCCTGGCTCCCTTGTCCTTACGAATCAGGACAGACCAGATACGTTACCCGGGAGACAGGATAAAGATCCCATGTAATGTCCTTCTTCGCAAAGAGTAGGGCATTAACCCTGGGAACATGGCTCCACTCTCCCTTCCTTCACCCATTGACGCGATATATCCAAGAGTGGTTAAAGCGTCCTGGATATACAATCAACCAACCAACACGGCAGACATCATAGCTTGATACCTCACTGATGATAGTGTATTTCTCAAAACAACATACCAATCCGAGTGTCCACAATTGTTTCTTATGCCCCCCCACCCCCCCACCCAGAAAAAAAATGATAATAATTATAATTATAAAAATATTCACGCCCAGAGAGACTCACACGCTTTCTTCTATTAATCGGACCTCTTGTATCCAGCATGATGATAATATCAAGGAAAGCCACGTCTCACTAACATCTGCCCTTGTGTATGGTATGTGGGTCGCCTCAGTAGGTCTGCATTGTGCTCCTCGCAGAATGTTGTACATGTGTAAGTGTGTTATAGGTGGGGCTGGCCGTCTGGTAACCCCCATGTCCGATGTTATCTTCTCCAGGGCCACCCACACTTCTTTTGTGAAGCCCTGTGTACGTACCCCAAACATGGTGTCAACCAGGGACAATTGTAACGGCTTAGTGGTATATACGCGCTCAGCCTTGTCGAGAGAGCTCTGCCAGACCGGCCAACGGGCTGCTGTGCGAATGGCTATGTTCCTGTTGGATATATAAACCCCCATGGCGCTCTTGTGAAACACGTAGGGAGTTGCCCCCGGGGCATGGCTCCGCCCTGAATATCCCCGTTGATATAACCTTTATGTCGTCCTTCTCCAAATAACCAAACAAACTGCACATGCAATGCAACGCAATGAAAACTTAGTTATCATTATACAGGTTTACCAAACACGCGGCGATGTCAGTAACTAGTCAGACTTCCGTCATGTCTGTGTGGTCTCTGGATAAAGATCTCATATCTTTCTTCGGAAAGAGTAGGGGGGTTACCGAGGGACATGGCCCCGATCTTCCCTTCCTTCTCCCATTGACGCGATATGACCAGAGTCGGTTAAAGGGTCCGCAATATACAACCAACCATTATGGGAATTTTCTTGGTCTGGGCCTTGTCAAGATGCGCAGCGTCTGAAGCCTTATTTAAACGACAAAGCATTCTATACTGTCATCCATGTAAAAGATATGATACATTTTCGGGGATTAGAGCAGATAAGATCCTTATTATGATACATTGTACGCCATTCCCCAAGTGGGAAGTTTTATCTACTTGAAGAATATGTGATCAGTTTAAGTAGTACGCTTCAACCTGTGATACAATAGACCACTTCGCTAATCGTAGTTCGAATTTTGCCACCCTGAGGCGCCACTGCATGTGCAATGCATTCTGGGTATTATTTTGGTCTTTGCGAGATGTCAAGATGGTGTCATCGCCTGACAACGTTATAGTGTCATCTATGTAACGGAAAAGTTGCGTAATCTGAATGCAAGTTAGATATGCTCGTTAATTTTATACATGCCTTGCCAATAACGTGGAAATATGGTATTTATCTTCATAGAAAAAGTCAAGATAACACCAAAATAGTTCCCATAACTCTTTGCTCCAGTCTCGATTTTTTCAAGATGGCGTATAATTGCGAAGTCGTGTATGGAAAGGGTTAAGGTAGAGAGAAGCAATCTCTGGGAGGTACCCCCCCCCCCCAAATTCTGTGCAATAAAAGTCATTGGAGTAGAAATTAGAAAACAAACCTCAATTGTTTCTTTTTACCCAGGACTGTTTGCGACAGCGATGCTATTTTATAAAAATGGCGGATATTGGCGAAAATGGTGGCGTACACTTTTTGCATCATCCTCAGCCCTACCCCTTTCTCTGTGGCAGCATCCAACGGCAAGGAATACGACACGTGGATCAATGGGTTGGAATACCTGGTGAAGGACATGGTGGACGCCTCCTACACACTCCAGGTGGAACGCTGGCTTCGCAAGGAGTTCTACAGCATCGCCAAGGACAGCGCAAGGTCAGTGACGGACGCCGGCCCCCACTGTCGGAGCCCTGCTTGTTTTGATGAATTAAGTTGTGGTTAGATTGGCTAAGGCTGGTTGAGAACGGATTGGTAAGGATGGTTGAGAAAGGATTGGGTAAGGCTGGTTGAGAAAGGATTGGGTAAGGCTGGTTGAGAAAGGATTGAGTAAGGTTGGTTGAGAAAGGATTGGGTGAGGCTAGTTGAGAAGGGATTGGGTAAGGCTGATTGAGAAAGGATTGCTAAAGTTGCGAGTTGCGAAAGGATGGGTAAAAGCTGGATGGGAAAGGATTGGATGAAGCTAGATGAGAGAGGATTGGGTAAGGCTGGCTGAGAAAGGACTGGGTAAGGCCGGTTGAGAAAGGATTGGGTAAGGCTGGTTGAGAAAGGATTGGGTAAGGCTGATTGAGAAAGGATTAGATAAGGCCGGTTGAGAAAGTATTGGGTAAGGCTGGTTGAGAAAGGTTTGGGTAAGGCTGGTTGAGAAAGGTTTGGGTAAGACTGGTTGAGTAGGGATTGTGTAGGCTGGTTGAGAAATGATTATGTAAGGCTGGTTAAGAAAGGTTCGGGTAAGGCTGGTTGAGAAAGGATTGGGTGAGGCTGGTTGAGAAATAATTGGGCAAGGAGGGTTGAGAAAGGATTATATAAGGATAGTTGAGAAATGATTGCTAAAGTTGCGAGTTGCGAAAGGATTGGTAAAGTTGCGAGTTGCGAAAGGATTGGTAAAAGCTGGATGGGAAAGGCTTGGGTGAAGCTAGATGAGAGAGGATTGGGTAAGGCTGGTTGAGAAATGATTGGGTAAGGCTGGTTGAGAAAGGATTGGTTAATGCTGGTTGAGAAAGGATTGGGCAAGGAGGGTTGAGAAAGGATTATGTAAGGATGATTGAGAAATGATTGGGTAAGGCTGGTTGAGAAAGGATTGGGTAATGCTGGTTGAGAAAGGATTGGGTAAGGCTCGTTGAGAGGATTGGTAAGGCTGGCTGAGAAGGGATTAGCTAAGGCTGGTTGAGAAAGGATTGGGTAAGGCGTGTTGGGAAAGAATTGGGTAAGGCTGGTTGAAGACGTTGGATTTATAAGGCATTTAACCGAGTTTAACCTGATCCAGCCCAGAATGGTTCACCCCTAACCGAAATAAACACGACATGAGCTAGACATTAGTACAGGTAAGCAATGATGATCTTAGTTGGGTGGGTCTAGTCTAATTGACGTTTGGTTTGGCACGGTGAGGCACTGCGGAAGGACATACCAAGCAAATCATTACTGCAATTATATTAGAGCTGTATATTCTGAACGTTTGAAATAACTAGAGGTATTGACGCGCTGTTTGTTTGTCGCCGGTATGTATCATCGTTTGTCTGTTTCTCTCTCAGGGTCCGAGAGAAAGATGTCAAGTCATGGTTACCGAAGGTCAACTGCAAAATGTCGACAGCGGCACTGCGAGAACAATATCAGGTAGGTTAATGCGTCAAATTATATTGTTTTAAAGGATTTTTCTCATTATGTTCTAAATCCAAAGAGCTGCGACCATTACGGTAAATACATGGCACAATCACTAATCCCCCGACGGTGATAACTGCATCACCGCACAGGTGTCATTGACCCCTTACCATTAACTTACAACTCGCATGACCGTTAGTCAGCGCGGTGGTTACAGGTACTCGACCAAACGCGCAAAACGTAGTCAACATATCTGTAGTAATATAAATATAGCAGAAGAACTAAAGACCATCAGTACAAGTTCCACCCGAATTTGACTTTGCATGTACGTTTAAGTTTTCGAGTTCACGAGGTCTAAATGCTAGATGTGTATAGGTTGATCTAGCCTGATGTGAGCCTGTGGGTCTTATGCTGTGTACTCTGGTTGCAGGATATTGGTGGGGGAGACCTTAACTTTGAGATGTTCCGTGAGCTGTATGGCCGCTTGTTGTTTGGTGCAGCGGTGAGTACCTGTTCAGCAATCGACAATTCCACGTTATATCTATATTAATATCTTACTTGCATCAAACCTCAGTCGGTAAGAGATGGCGGCGCGCCAACCCGGCGGTCCCGGGTTCGATTCACGGTCGCAAATCAACGTCATATCGTCATGCATCAAAGCTGCTGTGCAAATTCAGTATTCGAAAGCCTATATGTTTAGTCCCATGTGCCAGAGCATTGCCAAGTAAAAACTTCTATATACACAAATGTGCCTTTCTTTCGTTGACAGTTAAATATATTGTGAGTTGGGCCTTCTAATTGATTTATATACGTAGTTATATACTTTTGTAAACGATTATGAATAGACGATGATTAAAACATGGTTTATGTATTTATTACGTATGTAATGTCCTACTACCGCGTCATTTATTGAGTCATAAAATCTCTGTATTCGTAATATAACGTTATGCGGGTTCATAACTTTATTTAATGTCTTCTTGTCATTGCAGGAGTTTGAGAAACATTTTCAAATGTACCTGAATTCCAAGTAAGTAGCCATGAGAGAACCAGAGAGAACTATGATTATTCTCTAAATGTGATCATTTGTCTTAAATTTACTCATACAGCACTATTTTCCCTTCGAAAAAAAAATGGATTTCGAATTGAAATGATGTATTTAGGTTCTTGGTGTTCACAAACACATATATTGTATGCCATCATTTACAGACCACGCTGTTAAGTTTTTGTTGTTGAGGACATATTGGTGCATATCGTGTGGGAATGTGACTTTCTTGTGCACTACGTCATCAATTTGCCGTTTTTGCCTCGTGATATATGACACAATAATTTTTCGTATACAGTTAACATTCAGACAGTCAGACAATATGGCCAGGAGGTTTGTCAAACTTGTTTGAAAGTCATAATGTAGATGAACAATTATAAATGACTTGCATATTAACTAAATAGTTACAGAAAGTCAATCAGTTGATGCAGGCCGCCGAAATGGCCCATATATAAATGCAATGTACTATTTCAGAGATACGATGTCGTTAAACGATTTCCAGCAGTTTCTGATCCACCGACAAAGCGTAAGTACACAATGGACAGTCCAAGTTAAGTGTTTAAAACCCCGTGCAATTGAAAGTAAAATTCAGCCAAAAGATTCCCTTCGGCGTGGTTACCGCCGATATTTTTTTGTGTTTTGGTCTCTGCTTCGTCTTCCTACAACACCGGTTCTGGTCCAGTTGAGTTACAGTCACTATCTGTAACAACGTGGAGGCACTGTCATTATCTGTAACGACGTGTGTACGAGTACATGTGATACATGCAGTTACACAGGGTTGAGACCTGCAACCCTCCATACATTCTGGTGTACAGGACAGCTTGATGTACACTTCGTACAGGAACCGGCCCCTGCCACAAATGCAGCTTCACACTCCTTTAAAGCAAAGTGTAGGTGCAGAAATTGCTGTATAAGCACTTTAAATCCCTTTTATATTATTTGACTCCAGGCCCACATTGCAAGAACTGAAACATTCTTTAAGCATGCATCCCAAGTAGTCGATATCCCCGAGCTTCACAGGTTGTACGTGTATCCACTGGCCTAGCTAACAATGGCAAAACTAACGGCATTCCTACTGATATGTTACATCATGACCTCCTAGATCTTTAGTCCGTCTGACAAGAGGTCGTTTGTTTCTCATCTAACTATGCGAGTCGATCTGGGAAACATGTACAACGGAACCACGTGACTGTATCCGGGTGTTGAAGGGTGATATCTAACATGAGCTCTGAGTCCTGCTCCCCTCACCTCCACCCGCTGTCAACCCCACCCGCTGTCACCCCCACTCGCTTTCACCCCCACTCGCTGTCAACCCCACCTACACCCCCGCCTTTTTGGTCATCCATTATTCGCAATGTCCATACCTTCCTGCTTCTCGTGTTTGTTTTCTCAGCAACGAGGAAGTTTCTTGTCAGGTTGTCTTATGGTGTTTTTACCGTCAACGAGTTGCCTGCAATACTGCTGCCGACAAAGCAATTGCTTCTGTACTCACTGTTCTTTCCCATGGGCCAAAAGAATTTGCTTTCGGCGTTTACTGCACGATCGTTCGTGTTTCGGTTCAATTGTTTCGTGTTTTCCTGTGTTTGACTTTTCCTCCGATGGTTCGTGTTTCCGTCTAATGGTTTTTCTGTGTTTCTTTCATCTCAACGGTCATAAACTTGACGTAGGGCGACATAGTTTTCACAAAACGCCAACTTTGTACAAATGCGGCAACGTGACGCCATTTTTTGCCTGTAGTGTCAATTGAATGTTATGTTAAAGGGACTGCTTTGCATGGTCTGTTTAATATTTTTCATTGGTCCATGGACATTCTTGCGGATCTTTTGCTAACGAGTGCCAATGCGTCGACCCTTTCTGCATCTGCTTTGACCTTTTCGTCTGACCTTTTATTGACCTTTTGTTGGACCTCTTCGTCTGACGTCTGTCTTTGGCCTTTGTCTTTGACCCTCTTTGACCATTTCGTTTGAGCCCTTTGGTTTTACCTTACCTCTTCATTTGTCGGCTTCGTTTCACCACTTCGTTTGACCTTCAATTGATCTCTGCGTTTGACCTCTTTGTCTTGGCTTTACCTGTTCGTTCGATCTCTTCGTTTGGACACATCCTTGATACCTTCAGTTGAACTTTTCGTTTGACCTCTTTGTCTCGGCCTTACCTCTTCGTTTTATCCTTTCGTTTAGCCTCTTTGTCTTTGATTGACCTCTTTGGTTGAACTCTTGTTTGACCTTTTTGTGTACTCTACGCGTAGAGGTGGCCCAGTTTAACCTTGACGAGGACACGAATGGCCTAAAACACCAATATTTCTTTTCATTCTGACTTGTAGGAGAGCAAAGCGAAGGACGTGAACTGGGTGAAGCAGCATATGTCGTCATTCCTAGAGGACCCGCACAGGGAGGCCATGGGGCTGTACTTCACCAAGCCGGAGGTCGGTAGCTCACCCACCCGCCCCTCCCCCGGCCGGCTCACTCACGCCCAGAGCCGCTCTATCCCACGTTGTCAGGCTAATGATAACGTCATCTGGGGATCGTTTCACTAAGAGTTACGAGCTCGTAACCGTATCTTTTACACGCTAATTTAACGACAGATCCGAATTTTACGAGCAACGGAAATGAGCGTTATACTGCGATTACTGGGGGGCAGGCGTCTTCGTGAAATTTATTTTCAGCCAATATTATTCAAAAACGTGTTTTCCATATATTGATGATAAATAAAAGATTTTTCATTTATCTTCGGGAGGGCAATACGATTTTGAAATTTTACGAGCAAAAGTTACGAGATCTTAGTGAAATGACACCCAGTTACGTGATGCCAACAGTTATTAGTGAGAGAAGCCTATGAGCTTGTATTTGCTGCATCGGAGTCAGTTATGTATATTATGACCTCTTCAACTACCTACCGAAGGAGTAGATTTAATTAAAATTTAGATTACACTATTACAATAGTAATTGGATTACTTTTAATTGTGACGGGAATTATTTTAAAAGTAACGGGGTTTAGGTTACCAGAAACGGGATTTATGTTAACAGAAACGGGTTTTTTTTTAACAGTAACGGGATTTACTATAACATAGATGGAATAACCATGATATTAATCAAAAACATGAACATGAGAATACATGAGAATGTGTGTATTACTGCTTACAGTTCATGGACTACCTGTTTTCACAATGTGTGTATTACTGCTTACAGTTCATGGACTACCTGTTTTCACCCCATAACTCGTTGTGGAACGAAGCACAGAAGACTGTCAATCAAAACATGGACTTCCCACTTTCCTTCTATTGGATCGCCTCCTCACACAACACGTGAGTATTTACTTCATATTAAAGTAATATGTTCTGTAATTTTTTGTATTACCAACCTCTTCTTCATGTCAAATAAGTATATTTGTCGTGAGTTTAAATCCTGAAAGCCTGTGGGCTATCCGGGAAGAAGCAAATTCGTTCACGGCAGCAGAAGTTGGTGGCCGGCTGTTGAAATTGTTGTTTTTCAGACTCAATACGCATCATAATTTTATACTTTTAGTCTTGGTCCTAAAATGTAAAAAAGCAAAGATGGCGCATGTAAGTAGGCTGCTTTAAAGTTACCATTTCAACAAAACATAAACATATTAGACGAGCGGGGCAGAGTTATGCAGCATACGCAGTCAAAAACATCCAGTCGGTGTGAATCCGGGTTAGCTCAGCATGTAGTGCCGCGCACTTCTGATCGGGCTGATCGTAGGGTTGTCTGTTCAATTCTTAAATATGATGCCCTATACTCCGTGTGGGACCACACGGTGTCCCTGCATTGATGAAAGTTTCCCTCTTAGTCGGAATATAGAATATGCACCCCTCTAGGTCTGGATAGAAATATGTAACTTGACAACTTTTCGTTTTAACGGTTGCAGGTATTTGATGGGTGACCAGTTTTCCAGCGAGTCTTCAGTGGAAGCGTATGTCCGCGCCCTCAAGAAAGGTTGTCGCTGTATAGAACGTGAGTTATAGTGACACACTCTTATATCGGTCTCTTTTCGACGCTGCTACAGCTTGTCTCATGTGCTTACAAGGTTTCTCTGTGATGCAAGTTGTCTGTCTCATTTGGGCCAGGGTTTTTCTACAACCCGTCTCAGTAAAGTTGACCTGTTTAGTCCTTCTGTGCCAGCGCCTTCAATTTTTTTTTCACAATGCAAGCTTTGATATCGATTTTTTGATTGAAAAATACTTTGAGTGTACAAGGTAAGTTGGCCGCTGGTACGGCACATATATGTGTTTTGTGTTCTCATTGTGTATTCATCGTTTGCCTCAAGTAACAGGCCAAAGTTATGAACAAAACAATACCGGTTTAACCTTGACCGGTGAACATTAACCTTTGAACCGTGCCCTTTCTATTGTTGGCGTTGGGTCAGTGCCATGAATGAGATCAGTCAGTGGTCGTGGCGATTTGTTTTCAGTGGACTGTTGGGACGGCCCGGAATACAAACCGATTATCACCCACGGTCACACCATGACCTCCAAAATCAACTTCATTGACGTTCTGAAGGTCATCCGTGCCTACGCGTTCATAGCTACGGAGTAAGTTCCCCCCCCCCCCCCCCGAGGGGTGCACGTAACCACACCCCTCGCTCCCTCGCGCCGAGCCTCCTGCCCCCCCCCCTCTCCCCCTACTAACAACGCTGTCTCTTAGCCCGGTTCTTAGGGTTGGAAGCGCTTCCAGGGTGACCTCTGCGTGGTCTCTGCTAAGGCATGGCGACTGGTTGATGCATGAAGGTCTGTGATTGGCTTGATTGACGCTGGCTTAGTTAAAACGACTAATGCCTACATCCTGTGGATGACGACTAGTTAGCTTACTGCGTGGCATCAGTTTAACATACACCGTAAGGTGCATTTATAGTTATGTGTATAATAATGTATTGATACTGGCACTCACATGCGTTGTATTGGGGTTTATTGTCGCCTATCCCGCATATGATACTGTAGAGGGATATTTACCACTAATCCAAGTATTTAGCGGTGCGCAATTAACTGTTTTACGGGTCTGGACCTGTCTGGACTTTTACCCTGGCTGCAAGACAGACCTCCAGTCTCGATCTTGTGGCAATTCTACACACATCTCTATACTATCTGAAACAACGCTGACCTCAATTACGAGACGTGGTCATTGAAATCACCCTTATCTCCGTCACAGCGCCCGCCTTTTTCAGCATGGTTATACATATAAGGGGCTATGCATCAATCTAATAATCTAGTGTGTGCCTAAAACACCTCATCCATGTAATCATTGGGTCACTTTGATCTCCTTGGCAACGCCACCTGGTTCTTGCAACGTTACCGATGCTATTATATACTTCCGGCGGTCATATGTCTCTCTCCAACCTTGGAATGGTACGACTTGCAGAGGTTGCTGCCGTACTACTGCGCCAGCCAGAGCCATTGGTATATATATAGATAAATACTAACGCAATGCTTTCCTCACGATCATTTTCGCCAAACAAATATAGATATCTAGATATATATATATATGGAACCGGCAGGGTAGCAGTGGTTGCGGATTTCCCTTTCAGGTACAACTGATGTGCACCACCGACCTGGTAACACATTTACGCCCCTCCACCTCCCTATCAGCCCCCCTCCTCCCTTACTACGCCGCCCCCTAAGCCCTAATGTTATTGTATGCCTTACCCGGCGGTTGTATGCGGAGTATTGTGAGTTTGTTCTGTCCTTTTGCCTACTGCGGGGCTGTGTAGTGGATTGTTGGGATGGGCCGGACGGCTACCCGCACATCTACCACGGACACACGCTAACCTCCAAGATCCGCTTTAGAGATGTCCTCGTCACTATAAAGTGCCACGCCTGGGACGTCACAGAGTGAGTAATTAAACCCCGCCTATCACGTCACAGAATGAGTAATTAAACCCCGCCTGGGACGTCACATAGTGAATAATTACACCCCGCCTGGGACGTCACAGAATGAGTAATTAAACCCCGACTAGGACGTCTCAGTGTGAGTAATTAAACCCCGCCTAGGACGTCGCAGAATGAATAATTAAACCCCGACTTTGACTCCACAGTGAGTAATTAAACCTTCCCATATGCCATCATTGGTGCAAGCAAAGAGTGAATAATGAAACCTTCATTTGTGCATATCAAGTGATGCTTGTTGAGACGTGCCCGGGCAGTGTCCGCGCTGTGTCCCCCAGCTCACACTGCCCCCACTCCCCGTGCTTGGCTGCCTGGCTGTAGTTAACGCCCTCCATCAATATACTGCATGCAGTCACCTCTCGCATCTGCGTGTGCTATGTCACAGTCTTTGCAAACCGTCTTTCGTAATTACGGTGTTTCGGTTCTTCATATACTACCCAAATATAGCCGACGCTCAGAACATTACTAGCTGTTAACTTGGCTTGACTATTACTAGCTATTAACTACTAATATGGTTCTGCAATGTCTTCCAAGTTAAGTATACATGCACACTTGAGCACAAGTAATAGTATCTTGATTAGCATGAATATAGAACTGCTATTTATTTTTATCATATATACAGCCTATAATTCTATATATATATACAGGTATATATTATATATATGGCCAGAAAAACTGCAAGCCATTAATATGGTAAAATGAAAGTAGAAATATATCTATATGGGGAAAAATAAAACCTTGTTTAGTTGAGCTCGCCCTAACGACACCCCTCCCCCCCGCCCTGGGTTGGTTCTTGCCGCCAGCTATCCGCTGATCCTGTCCATCGAGAACCACTGCAGCATTGTCCAGCAGCGCAACATGGCGACGGCCTTCAAGGACACGTTCGGCGACATGCTGCTCACCGAGCTGATCGACCCCAGCGCCACCATGCTGCCATCCCCCAACCAGCTCCGCGGCAAAATCATCCTCAAGGTAGGCCCGCAGCAGACGGAAAAATAAAATATAGACTAAAGAACCTAAATACGTCAGTTCCACTCCAGGTAGGTCCGTAATTCGTAAAAAGTCAGGACAGAATTATATTACCTTGTTCAAATAAAAAATTATCTAGTATGATATATAACTTGGCCCAATGCGTGTGCCATGCATTTCGTCGACGAACGTATAAAGTGTTAAATGGTTATCTCGGCGAAAATCAGTGCAATCTATCATTTATTGTGGGCGTTGGGCCTAAAACGATTTCCATGTCCAGTTCCGCAGACGAATGTTGTTTCGAAAGAAATAATTTTGAAATAAGAAATACAATTTTGCCAGGGAAAATTTTGGTGTATGTGTAACTTTAAAGCAACCACCCTACGTTTTATGTTGCAGCACAAGAAGTGGACTGCTGAGTCCGAGAAGACGTCATCTGTCGGCGACGATTGCAACCAGACGGAGACGGACCTGAGTAACTCGGTGAAGAACGGCATTCTGTATCTGGAGGACCCGGTCGACAAGGAGTGGCTGCCGCATTTCTTCGTGCTGATGTCCACCAAGCTGTCCTACACCGAGGAAACCCATCTCAACCAGCCAGACGAGGAGGAAGAGGAGGGCAACAACATGGTCAACGTCCTCAACGAGGTAAGACAACGTTTTGTGGTGGATTTCACGATCGTAGGTTAGCTGTCGACGGGGCTTAGTCTATTAACGTTACCATATAAATGATGGGCCTTTTTAGCCGATTAATTATACCCCGTAGCTGGCAAAACTATATACGTGAAATAGGCCACTGGTGAAGGCACTTGCCTGGGTCGGACAAGCGGGTTTCCGCCACTTCAATGAAGAAACTTGATCAACTCCCACGATCCAACCACAGCGTTACACCAAGTTCAACCAATGTTTACTGCAGCCAAGCATGGTTTCACGGCAATAATGATATATATCTGTGTGTTTGTAGCAGCAGAACCGGCTGGAGTCTGAGCTCACTACGGAGAGACGTGGTTTCACTGCAATTATGATCTATATCTGTGTGTTTGTAGCAGCAGAACCGGCCGGAGTCTGAGCTCCACTACGGAGAGACGTGGTTTCACGGCAAGCTGCCGGGCGGTCGGGACCGCGCCATCCAACTCCTAAGGGAGTACTCCTACCTCGGCGACGGCACGTTCCTCGTCCGGGAGAGCGACACCTTCGTCGGAGACTTCTCTCTGTCCTTTTGGTCAGTTTGCTCTCTGAAATGAATTTGATATGATTTGGATTTATTGTCTGCTCCAGGAAGATTGACTCGAGTACAACGTTGAGATTATTATTATTATTGTCCCTGTTATTAGGGAGTCATGATATTTACTGTGCGTGCATGGATTGTGTATGTATATAGCAAATATATAGCATTGCATAACTAAATCTTCCCTACTGTCTAAATATACCAACGGTATGACCTATGGATTTTTTCCATAAATGCAATCGTAGGGGCCTATTCTGACACATTGTTGACTATGAAATCAATATCAGTGGTAGAAGTGAATAGCCGCTTTTATCTTTAATACATCGCCGTGAAAGTAATAACGTGGAAAAAAATGTCCTATTATACTTCTACGTACCACGGTCGGTGTGTGATTCTAGCCCCACCTGTGCTAATGTCTATGTTTGCGCAAGCTGAAGATTCCGTGTCTTCCTTCGCAATGCAGAACGTGTTTTAATGTGTTTTGAATGAAACTCCTGTGTTTTGGATCCCGATGTAAAAGAGCACATAAACTGTATGTAAGAAATAACTGGGCATGTTAACCCACTCTTTTGGGGCCAAACTGGTATAGCTCGCGTGGGGAAGTGAGTCTTTCTTGTCATCAAAGTTCCCTCATCGCTACTGTTTTCATAAACATTCGCACAGTCAAACAAAAATACAAATACCAAACAATTGTGCTGTATGAGCCGCTTGAAAACCAATCCTGTTGTCTGGCGGTGTTCGCAGGCGTCGGGGCCTGGACCACCACTGCCGCATCCGGTCGACCCAGGAGATGGGGCAGACCAAGTACCAGCTGACCAGCAACCGCCTCTTTGACAGCCTCTACACCCTTATCAACCACCACCGCCAACACCCGCTCAAGAGCCAGGACTTCGAGCAGAGGCTGACGGAGCCGGTGCCCCAGCCACAGTCCCACGAGGACAAGGAGTGAGTGACCCCCAGGGAGTCCCCGGGGGTGGGGGGGGGGGGGGCGGGGGATTTGGGTGCCTTATACGTCTATAAATTAGGTTTAAATTTGTGGATTTATTTCATAATGTATAATTAGTATTTGTTTAATAATGTAGATTTAGCATTTGTATAAAAATATAGATTTAACATTTGTATAAAAATATAGACTTAACATTTGTATACAGATATAGATTTAGCATTTGATATAGATTTAGCATTTGATATAGATTTAGCATTTGATATAGATTTAGCATTTGATATAGATTTAACATTTGTATAAAAATATAGATTTAACATTTGTATAAAGATATAGATTTAACATTTTTATACAGATATAGATTTAGCATTTGTTTAATAATATAGATGTCACATTTGTGTAATACTATGTATTTATCATTTGTTTAATAAAGGGAAAAAGAACAACAAATCGGCTAATCTTTAATGAGTGATCAAGTGCATTCAGATGTTACGTTGCAGCATGACAGGTCATTGGCACAAATAGATCATAGCCACGTACCCCTTGAGGCTGCTTGAATGTGTCGTTCCCTAGCCTCTGTTCTGTAGCTGTGAGTCTTGTGTTTAAGGTGGTACCACGCCGGCATGAGCCGCGAGCAGGCTGAGGAGATGCTGTGCCGGGTGCCGTACAACGGAGCCTTCCTGGTCCGAAAGAGGAAGTTCACCGACCACGACAACGACCCCTCGCAGTACGCCGTCTCCTTCAGGTCAGTACGCCATCTCCTTCAGGTCAGTACGCCAAGTCAGTACGCCATCTCCTTCAGGTCAGTACGCCAAGTCAGTACGCCATTTCCTTCAGTTCAGTACGCCCTCTCCGTCAGGTCAGTACGCCCTCTCCGTCAGGTCAGTACGCCGTCTCGTTCAGGTCAGTAGCCAAATCTGCAGTACGAATCTCCTTCAGAAAAACAAGCTCCCATGTCATTATTCCCAAAAAGTAGGGGGTTACCCCGGGAACATGGTTCCACTCTCCCTTCCTTCTCCCATTGATGCGACATGACCGGAATTGGTTAAGCGTCCTGAATATACAAACAACCAACCAACCTACCTTTCTCCGGTTCCGCCATTGTGTGCGGCCTAAAACACCCAATTCATTTCATATTATTTTTCATTTCCTTTCAGAGCGGAGGGTAAGATCAAGCACTGCCGCATTAAGATGGACGGCCGCCTATTCATGATTGGGAACGCAACGTTCGAGGGACTGGCTGAACTGGTCCAGTACTATGAGAAGCACCCTCTCTACCGGCGGATGAAGCTGCGCTACCCCGTCAGCGAGAACCTCGTCCAGGACCTCAACGTGGTGAGTGCAGCCCCGGGCTCTTTGCTGCGGTCCTGCTCCCGCCAGCCAGCCGCCAGCCGGCCTCGGCAGGCGGCGGGCAGCGGGCGGAGCAGGCCGACATCGCATCATGCATAAAAATCCGTTTCATTTTAAAAAGTACCGTGGTCTAACTGGTGGTCTTTTGAAGAAAAAAAGTGTGAAGGAGTTTCATTTTATAAGTAATTTGAATTCAGATTAAGTCCTGTTAAATACAAAGCCTGGTCTGACTGGTATTACTGTTTCTCTTTAAAAGAATACTGTATTTTTGTAAATTAATTTCATTTTATGAGTGCTTGCTTTAAATCGTGTTAAATACCAAACACTGATTAAGGTGGTGTTACTGTTTTTCTTTAGGTATTTTGAATTAAATAATACTAAATTCAAGACTGATTAGATTGATGTCACAATTTATTTTCAAGTAACATTTACAAAGGAATAATTTAAAGTCATGTTGGCCTAATATTAATCAGCTGTTTATCTTATAGCTATTATTAAAAGGACCGAACTACCGGTATTAAATTTGTAATGTTAGTTGAGTAATTTTTCTGGAGTGGAACTACCGGTATTTGTAAGTCTTATTCTTGAATATACTCGTGATATGATGTAACCATTATTCCATCGTATGGTAACTACAACCGTGTACCAGCGCAGTACCTAAACGTAACGCATTCTTATAGTCTGTACATTAAAAGTGATGAAATGATACTGGAAACACTTGCTTGCGGGTCAGTCACCATATTGGGGATTTGAAACATTACCAAACATTCAAATCGTTCCAAATATATTCGTTTCTTTTTGTCACAGTGGCTAAGTTACTTCAAAGATTCAATTTTGATGCTCTAAGGCTAAAATACGGCAGCTAAGGCCCCTCCCTCGGATCTGACGGAATCCTTTCCTCCTCATTTGTTGAAATAACGACTTTAGGGGCATTTCAGCATTCATCATGTGAGCTGAGATTATATTTTATCATTCAAGATCACGTTTGAATTCTATTAAAATTCAGCTTCACTCCTTGTACCTTACATATTAAATATATTACTGTTTATATAACAGCCAGATGTTTATGTCAGGTTTGCAATAACTGTTAAATCCTGGTATGGACTTATAAGTAGGCATAAATATTGTGATTCGCTGCCTGACTGGAACACTTCCCATAACCTGTAGCGGAACAAACGATTGCAAATGATTGCGTTTGTATAATATATATAACCGTAATATATATATATATATATATATATATATACATATACATACGGAAGGATATACATGTACTAGCCTGACAGTTTAGACGTTACAGTTTGACAGTCGGATAATGTACTGTAACGGTACATTATCCGACTGTCAAACTGCGAAAAACAAAAGGGTTTCGGCCTGAATATGGTAATATGGTGACCGACCCGTAACGTGTAGCGTTTTGATGATGTAACAGGAGCCGGATGGAGCCGCGCTGTACGGCGTGGCCGGCCTCTACCACAATCCCAACGACTTTATGGAGGTAACCAGCCAGCCAGCCAGCCCCCCTTCCCCCTCCACCCTGCCGCTTGGCCTCTGCGGTGTGGTGCGGAATCTTGCTTCTGCCACTGCCTTACGCTCCGCCCACCCAAGCTATGCTTGTTTTGACGTCTGGGACAACCCTTCCACTAATTCCTCATCTCTATTATCTCCCTCTATATATATATAACACTTGTAGCCTGGTGCCGTATCTTGCGTCTGTCCCCCTCTCAAGGTCGTAGTCGATCTATCTCTGCTGTACCTATTGCCCTGACATAACCCAGGGAAGAACCCTGTGCGGTACGGCGTCCGACTTTACTGCGGTGTATGGATGGGCAGCCCATCTTGTCTTGATAACCCATTTTTGTGGTGTGTTTTTGACTGAAAGTAAAAACACGGAGCATGCAATTTTAGTTGATGCAATGCGATCAGGGTTTGTCTCGACCAGCAGGAAGCATGGAACGTTAGTTGATTCGCTGGCTCAGACTTTTTTGTCTTGACCATCACGAAGCATGAAGTCTCAGTTACATCCCTGGTCGAGATGGTTTGCTTTAAGTTACCATAGAGCATGGAATTGGTGCCGCGAATGGAGGCTTTATCCATGACGACCTAGACACATGCAACCTCAGTTGGTTTGCTGGCCGAGGGTTTGCTACGGAGATCGAGCAGCACGCGATATTATTAGGATAGCGTTTGTTTGTGGTTCGATTTTGAACAATTTAACGTGCAGATAATCTCAGTTGTTTTGATGGGAAATGAATTGGGAATGAAGGAGCATGCAAAATCAGTTGGTGCAGTGGCAAAAAGGAAATGTTTTGGGACCCGAGGAACATGCAACCTCAGTTGCGTTGATGCCGGCATTAAGGAGCATGTAGTTTGAGTTGATTCGATGATGCAGTACTGGCCCGTTGCCATGGCAAGTGTGTGTCATGGGCGATGCACTCACGTGGTGCGATGGGTACGTGTATCTCCTGGAGCTGTAAAGGTTGTCAATAATCAATACATAGAGCTGTATTGGTGGTCGGGGTATTTTATTTGCCAATACGATGCAGATGGAACGCTCGGACGCTAATTCAGCCTGTAATCGTCCTCCGCATGTCTTTGGTTAATGGTTAGCAAATGGATAAGAATATAGCATTTAATCGCCGGGGGGAGTATGACCCACAATGCGGATCCTGTTTTGTCATACAATACTGTTTTTATGCAATCCTGACTCACCTAGCTGACTGGCCAACCGTCTAGAACCGCATTTGACCCACAGTTCTGACCTCATATGACCCCCAGTCCCGAAACCAATTTGATCTATGGTCCTGACCCACGTTAGCCCGTAGTCCCACAATCTTGCTTCAATTCTGCTCCATAGACATTAAGTCGTCCGCTCCGATATTACATCAGCCCCCGGACGCCAATCCTGTCCCACTGTGACCCACAGTTGTGACCCAGGTGACGGACGTCCTGACCCACCTCGCTGACCTTGTTCCCGCATTTTCTCTAAACTCGTCGCTGCACATCCGATATTTTGCTGAAGCTGCCTGTAGGTTTCGCTGCTTGCGGGACGCGGTACTTAAGCACTATTTTTGCGGCGTATATCATGTTGTCTCTCGACTTTCCTTCCTCTCCTCGCTACGCCGCCAGCCGCCTGACGCTAACGCCATCTATTCTGGGGAAGTCTACACTAATCCAAACGAGTTCATCTCCAAGGTAACTACGCAAACAATAAGACAAACAAAGGTCAAGAGTATTTTGATCATCATAAATTAATGACGTCATCAAGTAGAATATTCATTTTCACGGGATTATCTTCTTTCCCCTTGAACTATTCTGTGACTGATCTTATGTTTATGTTCACTTTAATAAATACGTTTGTTGTGTAAAATCATTGTCAATTTAGGTGGAATGTTATTGGGTTTTAATGGCACTTTCAGCCTGTCAGGCTATATTCTGGCGTACAGGTCTTGTGTCAGTCAAAGTGATTTCAAATTAAACTGGAATCTTTCTAAAAAAAGACAATTATTATGATTTGTCCTGGTAACTATTCCATTGACAAATGTTAATGATCTTAAGCCCGTGTGTTGTGCTTCGTCTGCGTGGAATGATTATTGGATCCTGTTCTAATGCGCAGAATGACTAACAGACTCGCTGATTACAATTTCTACCAGCTACTAGTTTCTAATCGCATGCCTTTATATATATTCAATGTGTGGTTTGATTTCTCGCATGTGTTTGAATGTTAGTGGTAGTTTACTTTGTTTGCAGCTTTGGCATTCATGGTCTCCATCGCATTATTCCTAAATTTTCTTCAAAACACCTAGTTGTTCCTACTTTTTTCTTCATGGTGATATTTGCTTTACCTGATGCAATTTTAAAATGTCGTGAATTTCTGTAAAAGTCGACATATCGCTTGTATTATTTTTGCATGATCAACACTGGCCTCAATTTCGTATAAGGAAAATACAGGTACAGCTGAGCAGCCTATACGAAATTTTCTGAAAAAGTGTTTTCTCAATAATAAAACTTTTTGTCATTTGTTTATCTGGAATAATGTTGCTACATATGCTGTTTGAGTCGTACTTTTGGCTTCTATGTTACTACTTTTGTCGTATTTTTGCTTCTATTTTGCTACTTTTGTCCTACTTTTTATGAGGGTGGTGCTGTGGACAGCCTGTATGTATCTATGTTTGGGAGTTGTTCATTTTGCGTTACTATTGCGGTAACCGTTCCTGTAGCTATTGTATTAATAAATTGGATGTTTATCAGCGCATCAATTTATCATTTGGTAACGTTCATTAAACAAGCTGTTAGTTATTTTTAAGAATTACCTTTGATGTGTATGTGTTGAACTATTTTTTCGAGACTGTCTTCGTTTTGATGCAATAACCAAATAGTATACCTGTTTTTTTTATTTCGAATTGCTCATATTATCGACTAGATGAAAGTCATGCAGTTTTTGCATGTTTTTCACAATTGCTTCTAATACAGTACCACAATTCAATTGATGCATGTTATAATGTGTTTGAACTATATAACCGCAAAAAAGTGTAACGCCAATCTATCTCGATCCCCCGCCGCCATTGGCGCCACCGTCGCTGACTGTAACCACGTGGTGTTTGTTGGACAGGTGCGCGTGCGCGCTCTGTATGACTACCGCGCTGTGCGAGACGACGAATTGTCCTTCTGTAAGAACGCCATCATCACCAACGTACAGAAAGAGGATGGCGGCTGGTGAGTGCGCCCATCTGCCGCTCGCCCCCCCCCCCCCCCCCCCCAACACACACACGCTACCCAGGCCTCTCTACGAACAACGA